>JABWTJ010000378.1:744264-760367 GCA_016801875.1 Solanum sitiens
GGATCGGGTGTCACGAACCGACACGTAGAATTAGGGATCGGAGTGTCACGTTCCGACACATAGTATTAGGGGATCGGGTGTCACGAACCGACATGTAGAATTAGGGGATCGGAGTGTCACGTTCCGACACATAGTATTAGGGGATCGGGTGTCACGAACCGACACGTAGAATTAGGGGATCGGAGTGTCACGTTCCGACATATAGTATTAGTGGATCGGGTGTCACGAACCGACACGTAGAATTAGGGGATCGGAGTGTCACGTTCCGACACATAGTAGTAGGGGATCGGAGTGTCACGTACCGACACAAGAGGAAGAAAGATAATGAATCTTGAGAGATGTTAATATACTCAATGTAATGAACCTAATTCCCAAATGAGTGTGGTATTGAGGCTTGAGTCCTCATGGATGAACTTGGTAGTACTTATTGATGATTATAGTACTTGTTGCTACATGTTGAGTATTGTAGTTGATTTATGATATGAACTGATATATACTGTTTTCTATTTTGAGTTGGCCGATGATACCTACTCAGTACTTGTGTTTTGTACTGACCCCCTACTTGTTGTTTCTTTCTTTGTTATTTGGGGAATGCAGCAAACGTACCGTCGTCTTCAACTCAGCAGCAATTCTAGCCAGTCTTCACTACACCGGATTTCAGGGTGAGCTAATGCTTCTAGCTTGGACTGGATCTTCTCTTCAATGTCTTGATGCCTTGAACTTCCGGCATGGACTAGCCTTTTATTTATTTTAGCTTCTTAGATACTTTTAGATTAGTAACTTGAGGATAGATGTTCTTGTGATGATGACTTCCAGATTTTGGGGATAATGAGTTTTAAGTCTTCCGCTTTGTATTTTGTTCAATATGTTGGGGTTTTAGATTGGTTGGTTCGCTCACATAGTAGGATAAGTGTGGGTGCCACTCGCGGCTCGATTTTGGGTCGTGACATATTTAGTATAAAGCAAAGTAAGATGACCAATCATAATCCTCATAGAGTTAACAGGTGCAATGATCAAGTAAATCTCCATAACTTCACTAAACCAAGTAACACAAACAAGAATCTTTAGCACACTAGGCTATTTACATGCTTATAAGCATATAGATCACCTCATAAGAATATTCATATTTATCATCATATACATACATAGTATTAACCTCCTAAGGTCTCTATCAAGGAAAACTAGTGCAAGACATAGGTAGAGTCCCATACCCCTACCTAAGTCTAGTTAACCCTTCAAGTCGCCTTAGTTAGTATATACATCATTAAATAAGGACAAATGTCACCTTCACACATACTCATTCAAACCATAAAACAAAGATAAGCATTTTAAACTCACCTTTTCTCCCTCAAGCATAGAGAACTCTCATCCAAGCAATCATATATAAAAGACCACCAGACAAGAAAACATAAGAGAGAAATCTTATAGAATTAAGTTCTATGGCACGATATGAGATTGATGAAGAAGGGAAACTCTATCGTCCTATAGCCTCCCGTACCATTTAATGTGTCGCGACTCACCACCAATGATACGATACTCTACTAGACGTGGCAATATGAGACTTTTTTTAGAACCTAAAACCGCTTCATAAACCTCATGCTCTGATACCAAGTTTGTCACAACCCAAAAGCATACCCTAGAAGATAGGGTACAATCTTGGATTGTAACCGGCGTCGTCGACCTCTCGGAGGTCTAAGACAAGCCTCTCATATCATTCATTGCATTGACATAGTAAATTTAGCAGAAAATTTAAAACTTTTCATAGCACATCATATGCTAGATACATCACATCGTATATATATATAAAACATAAGTCATAATACATATTTAGACTCTAAGTCCCTTTGCCATCTTAGACTCAACAACTTTAGAGTTCATTAAGGATAAAACCCTTAAGACATAATACAAAGCTATACATTACTAAATAGACTTTACAATAAGGACATTAGTAGGACATCCTTGAACTTACGGATTCCTTTCCTTGATCTTGGGAAATCACCTATCAAGCTCCTCAATCATAGACCTCCTTTAAGCATTCCAATACCTACACTTTGTGTAAAAAGTAAAGAAGAATGGGATTAGCACAAGAATGTACTAAGTATGGCAACCATGCGAAAACATGCATTTAAAAGGGACATTTTCTTTGAAATCATACTTCATGCCATTTTGAGTAAATCATCATAAAACCTTTATCAATATCATTTATATCATCCACATACTTCATAGTAACACAATCAAAGACCAAACATCATAGAAAAGCACATATAGAATATAAGTACACATAGAGGTCACTTTACAGTGAACTCACCTTTCTTAGCATTTAACTCTTTCTTTCAATTCATTAACCTCCTAAGTAATCCTTTAGGAATACTTGGTGCAATGCATCACCTTAGGAACATAAGAGAAAACCATACATAGCATCTACAAAAGACAACACATGCCATCATAGAAGTATAGTACAATATAATCATAGTCAAACCAAAACTACAATATCATACATAAAGGACACATACACAATCATAAGTATTAAGGTACCTTCCTAAGACTTCCTAAGGAGTCACTTGTGCAATGTCTAGATGGGTTCATTACTTCAACCTATCCTAAGTAACTTACCTTAAGTCCTCCTAGTTAGGATCATATTCAATTACTTCCATTGTCCATTTTATCTTTAGGGAAACCATAACCTCAACCGACATAGACCATGGGTGTTAATCATGGAATCCGGTGTTATCAAACCTTACACCGATGGAAGGTGGTCTACCGGCCAAAGTAGAACCAATATAAACATAGCTATCGAGGTAGAATCCTCTAGCTAGTATCCTATGGTGACAACATAGTTCAAGAACTAAGAGGTAGATATCCCTATTCATACCATATGGTAAAGTGGGCCGCTCCTCATGGGAATCCCTTAATGTGACACATCCCTCAAACACGGGAATTACCATCACATGGGCAACTTCTAGGATGAATCTTTCCTTCTAGGGATAAGTCATCACCTCCCATTGTCAAGTTCGCTCGGTGCTAAGTTAGGTTCCCTTTATTGAAAAGCCTTTATTATGTTTTTTTATAAAACATAAGTTTTAGAATATCCATCATTCATATGCTTATAGCATATTCAAACACCTATCTAGAATTTATAACATTCTTGGGAACCCCTATCAAGGCCCCTCTAAATTACTAGATCATCCATGTGCGAGTGTATATATATATATAGGTGAGCAAACCTTTCACATAACACATCAAGTCACACACGTTCATATATCAATGCATAAGTCAATAGGCATAACTATATGAGTAATACTTTCATATAAACCTACTAAGACATTATACACATTCATACCTCATCATATCATATACATCATATTCATAACATATTCATATAATCATCCTTCATATGCATAAGAACCAAACCTAGGAACTATCCTATCAAGATACACATGTGAAATGCATAGACAAGGTACCATACCCTTGTCCATACTAGTACACATATCAAGTCATCCTAGTAAGGGAATACAAATCATACATTCATGAACATCACCTTAACATACATAGTAGTAGACACTAGTGAATATGAAAACTACCTTTCATTTAGACACCATGAGTTATACTACTTATAATACGCATGTAAGTGAGAGTGTGTGTACATTAACCAACATGATCACATAATGACTATCAATACCATCTTAAGTCAGCCACACTATTAGACCACATTATACTTCAAGAACATAGCACACAACACATAATAGCATAGAAGACAAGACTATACATACATTATAATCAAAACTCCTAACTTTAGCTATTTACACTTCCATATAAGGGATACGTGGGTAGAGGTTATTAACCACTTTAACACATCAATGGCAGCACCTATAAAATACCCTAACATGATTATACACATGCCTAAACAATAGCCACACAACCTAATTCACAACTAGAATAAAAAGGTAGGCATAAGCTTCTCATAGTATCATTTTAAGCACATATTCATAAGTTCATCAATTTGCCTTCATGGCCATGGTCAACACATATGTAATGACAATAAAGTAAACACCTCCACCATAAGTGGACCATACCACACAATGCCATACAAGGGTTCATCAACATTACTATAAAGAATAGAGAAGTAGAAGAGTAAAGAGAATAAGCATTCTTACCAAATTCTCATCCTTTGATCATCATTGATCAATACACCTTATTCATCAATAAAACACATATATGGCAGTAGCTAAAAGTACTTTAAACATATAAGAAACCATGTACAAGTCACTACAAGATTATACCATAACGTAATACACCATATCAACATACTAGAAAAGTAGAATAACATAGATCATTAGATATCTTCCCTAACATTAATTTTAGACCATAGTTCATACATATACAAGTCTAAGGCAGTAGCTAATTATGTAAGAAATCAAGACTAAATCATGCATCATCTAATCACAATTCAAGATCCATCACATACTTAGCCTCTTGACTTCATAACCTAAAAGAATCTATACCAATTCATGCAAGACCTTCTTAATTAGAACATTAAGGATTTATACCTATAAAATTCATCCATTACATCACCCTAAAACAGTAGCTAAAGCATTTCATACATAATCAAGAGTCTACTCAACCGATCTCACAATCGACTTCAAGACAACATGTAGAAACATAGGCTATTCATGTTCAATTCTTCATATATTTATCATCATGGACTGATCATCATCAATTCAACATCAATTAATGTAAATAACAATAACCACAAGCAATTCAACGTAAGAGAATCACCAATTCATCAAGAACAAGCCATAATCACAAAGCCCATGCAAAGGCTAAACCAATTTTGGAAAGAACATGGGTTCATCATGCAATTGGAGTGAAATCATATTTAAATCATTGTATTAACTTCAATTAATAATGATTCAATCATTAAAAAGCTTTTGAGAAAGAACCCATGGCTAGATTAGAAGATTGGAAACTTGATCATAAGGTTTCTTTTGAAAACATTGAGAATGGCTCTCTAGATGAAAAGATAACTAGAGATGAAGATCACCATACCTTTGTCTATAAGAAAACCTCTAAAACTTCATGATTCATCCATGGAAAACCCAGCTTGAATCTGTTCTTGAGCTTCACCAACAATGGTGGTTTTAGAGAGAACATTTTTGGAGGGAAAGGCTTAAAATATGTGAGAGGGTTTGGGAATGGGTTGATCACGTTTTTAAAGACTTATATACACCTAAAATTACTTAATTAAACCTATTATAGTCAGGTTAGGACGTGGGGTGAATTTACCATTCACCCCTTTAAGTGGCAGCACGCAGGCAGCCAACTAGCAGGCACCCGCGACGCATGCCTTGACGGGGCGTCATGGCCATGACGGGCCGTGGCAGCCTTCCATCGCAGGAGACTTATCCAATTTCTTGGATCAATACCTGCCCAAGGCAAGTATCCTTTGACGAGACCTTCTTGACGGTCCATTGGTGTCCCAACGGTCCGTCATTTGGTCCGTCAAAGGGACACTGCCCAGGCAGTGTATAGGCAGCCTTGGGGTCCTTCTTTTGGGGCCTCTTGTGGGGCCCTTTAGAAGTCGTACCCGGACGTTTCTAACGCGATTACAAACCTTAACATGTTATAGACCTACCACATAAGTTTAATCCAAAACAAACACCTACAAGACGTCCAAACAGCCTTGACCCCATCATGACATACGATGAACGTCTTAGGGGCTATCTTTCGAACGCCTTGAACGTTCTTGGGCGTTTGACCTCCAAACTTCACGAAACTTCATACAATAACATTAAACATCATTTAAAACCATTTCAAGACTTATTTGACTCATTTCACACAACTTAGGCATGCATACACACATGAGGCACATAAGCGACTATTCGTCGAACGTCTTGGACGTCCCTTGACGTTCGACTTCCAAATCACTTCAAACTTTGCACACTGACTCTATATGAAATAATAAGGCATTTTAGGACCTTATAACGTTAAGACGAACATGTTAGGCTCTAGACACCTCATCTCATTTTTGAGGTCTCACAATAGTACACTCCGCAGAATGAACGATCCACACAATCCTGCTAATCTTGGGGATGGGATCGATAGTCAACTTTCTCAGCCGATTGATGCTCACAATGAAGTGTTAGTGGAGAACCGTGGTGAAGGTGATCTAGGGAGGCAACCTCCAGCCCCACGCCCTCAAAAGTACTATAGGGGCAATGTTAACATCACTGATTCTGATGGGCCACTGGTCCTACCTCCTCTACCACATGGTCATACTTTCGTGGTAACTAGTAGCTTGATGCAGATGCTCACCGCTAGAGGTTTTTTTGGGGGGCTACCATCTGAGGATCTACATGCTCACATAGCCAAGCTGAGGCCGGTGTGTAAGAGTTGTGTAGGGAGGCCTGATTAGGACATGGATTTCATCGGGTTAAGAATGTTCCATCTCTCACTGACGGGAGAGGCTGCTATATGGTTTACTGAGTTGCCTTATAACTTGATGTATACTTGGAACCAGTTGAGGGATGTGTTCCTAGCGCGTTACTATCCGGTGTCTAAAAATCTCAATCACAAAGATAGGGTGAACAACTTTGTGGCATTACCTTGGGAGTTAGTAAGTAGTTCTTGGGATAGGTTCACCTCATTTTTGAGAATTGTCCCAAACAACCGCATTGATAATGAATCGTTGAAAAAGTACCTCTATAGAGGGCAAGACGATAATAATAAAGCAGTGTTTGATACGGTTGCGGGTGGTTCTTATGGGGAGTGTACTTATGCAGAGATCGCCGAGAATCTAGAGAAAATCTCCCGAAATAATAAATCTTGGAGCACTAGGAAGTCGGATACTGGCAGTAACACTTTTGCGGTACAAGCTACACATAACCCTGCCGCCGATGAGATTCGTGAAGACATGGCTCAAAGGAGAACGAAGTTTGGGTTGGTGTTGAAACATGTGACTGGATATGCGGAAAAAGTAAATGCAGTGAATTATTTGGCTAAACCACCACACCCGGTATATGAGTACTGCTATGAGGAAGCTTCTTAAGTGAATGAGCAGACGAGGGGTTTTCGACCAAACGTCCAAGGCTCCAATCAAGAGAATTGGCGCCAAGGTCAAAGAAATCAAGGTCGGAACTATGCAAATTACAACTGAGAGGGTCACTATGTTCGAGATGAAAACTACAACTGCGATAACAATTTTAACCGGGGTAACTATGGCAACAAAAATGATAGGAGTGGGCCCTATGTTCCACCTCAAAATCGGGAAGTTTCTCCTAGGGATGGTGGAGGTAGTATGACGCGAGTTGAGGACATGTTGCAAAAGATGAGGAGGAGATTCGACGCGAGTGATGAACACGCCAAAGAGTTGAGAGGTGATTTAGCTAATATTGGGCAAAAGGTGGATGCACATGCAATCTCAATCAAGCAACTTGAGTTTCAAATGGACCAATTGTCTTCTACTATGAACCCACGTCAACCGGGTACTCTTCCCAGCAACACTGTCCAAAATCCATAAAAATATGGACATTGTATGGCAGTCAGTACTCGAGGGGGTAAGCAAATCGTGGATCCACCTATGCCGTCTGGCGTTGAAGACGAAGTGAGAAGAGAAGATGAGGTAGTAGAAGCTAGTGGTGAGTTGGTAAATGAAGCGGTGAAAGAAGTAGAGATGCCCTAAAAGGTGACACCCGTTCCTAGACCACCACCACAATTCCCACAAAGATTGGTGAAGAAGACCGAGGATGGCAAATACCGGCGTTTTATTACTATGTTGAAACAACTTTCCATCAATGTCCCTTTGATAGAAGCTCTTGAACAAATGCCCGGTTATGCCAAGTTCATGAAAGATATAGTCACTATTAAGAGGTCGGGGAGTTTTTAGGATGATGATAGGATGCAACATTGTAGTGCTATTGCTACAAGGTCACTAGTGCAAAAGAAAGAAGATATGGGCGCTTTCACTATTCCATGTACTATAAGGTTGTTACACTTTGCTAAAGCACTATGTGATCTTGGTGCAAGCATAAATCTCATGCCTCTATCTATCTATAAGAAGTTGGATTTGGGTGACCCAAAGCCCACTGCGATGCGGTTACTGATGGCCAATCGAACTGTGAGGAGGCCTATTAGGATACTCCATGATGTGTTGGTGAAAGTAGAGTAATTTATATTTCAAGCCGATTTTGTGATTCTTGACTGCGAGGTTGACTTTGAGGTGCCTATTATTCTTGGGAGGACATTCCTTGCTACTGGTCGCTCTTTGGTTGATATGGAAAAGGGGAAGATGAAGTTCCAGTTAAATAATGAAGAGGCAACTTTTAACATTTGTAGGTCCATGAATCAGAGTGGTGAGCTTCAAACGGTATCTACTATATCTTACAGGGTTGAGAGTACGTATGAGGTACAAATGGAAGAGACCTTTGGTGTTCAGGCACTAGCGGCAGTGATCATGAATTTTGAGAGTGATGGTATAGAAGAGTATGGG
Source organism: Solanum sitiens (assembly GCA_016801875.1). Taxonomy (NCBI): domain Eukaryota; kingdom Viridiplantae; phylum Streptophyta; class Magnoliopsida; order Solanales; family Solanaceae; genus Solanum; species Solanum sitiens. The sequence continues at coordinate 752,750 of JABWTJ010000378.1, forward strand.
TCATAGGTTGCGGCACTTGATCGAGGTGATTTTTGGTTCAAACCAAAGAAATTCGAGTTAGACATGAAACATCACAAGTCTCCACCCACAAAACCATCTATTGAAGAGGCTCCAAAATTAGAGCTTCAGGATCTACCACCTCATCTGAGGTATGTATTGTTGGGAAAAGACGACACTTTGTCGGTAATCATTGCATCAGACTTGAATGTGAAGAAAGTAGTGTATTTGGTGGAAGTGTTAAAGAGGTTCAAGAGAGCTATTGGGTGGACCATTGCGGATATTATTAGGATCCCTTCCGGTATTTATTCACATAAAATCCAACTCATGCCCGATCATAAGCCAAGTATTGAGCACCAGAGACGTTTAAATCCACCTATGCAAGAGGTAGTGAAGAAGGAGATTATTAAGTGGTTAGATGCCGGAGTCATATATCCGATCGCAGATAGTAGTTGGGTATGCCATGTTCAGTCTGTGCCCAAAAGGCGGGGAATGACTGTGCTCCCTAATGAGAAGAATGAACTTGTTCCAATGAGGCCGGTGAACGGATGGAATGGAGAGTGTATATGGATTACCGGAAATTGAATACATGGACTGAGAAGGACCATTTTCCTATGCCCTTCATGGATCAGATGCTAGATAGGCTTGCAGGAAAAGGGTGGTATTGTTTTCGGGATGGTTATTCGGGTTACAACCAGATCTATATTGCACTAGAAGATCAAGCGAAAACTACTTCCACTTGCCCTTATGGAACTTTCGCTTTCAAGAGGATCCCCTTCAGGTTGTGTAATGCACCGGCTACTTTTATGAGATATATGATGTGGATATTCTCCGATATGATGGAGACACCATTTAGGTGTTTATGGATGGTTTTTCTGTTGTTGGAGACTCTTTTGATCATTGTTTGAGTCACTTTGTCAAAGTTCTCAAAAGATGTGAAGATTGAAACAGTGTGGTAAATTGGGAGAAATGTCACTTCATGGTGAAAGAGGGTATTGTATTGGGCCATCGCATCTCTGAGAAGGGCATAGAGGTTGATCGAGCCAAAGTTGAGGTGATAGAGAGACTTCCTCCACCCATCTCTATAAAAGGTGTGAGGAGCTTTCTTGGGCATGCGGGCTTCTACAAGAGGTTTATCAAGGATTTTCAAAAATTGCACATCCTCTGTGCAAGTTACTTGAGAAAGAGTGCAAATTTTATTTTGATGAATCCTGTCTGAAGGCATTTGGAGATTTGAAGGAGAAGTTGGTGTCAGTGCCCATTATTATTTCCCCGGATTGGAGCAAACCATTTGCGGTGATGTGTGATGCTATTGGGGTTGCTCTTGGTGTAGTATTGGTACAAAGAAGGGATAAAATCCTTCACCCCATTTATTATTCCAGTAAGTCCCTTAATGAAGCAAAAAAGAATTATACTGTGACTGAACAAGAGCTCATTGCGGTGGTATTTAAGTTCAAAAAATTTCGATCCTATTTGCCTGGCACGAGAGTCATAGTGCATACTGATCATTCGGCTTTGAGATATTTGATGGGAAAAAAGGATGCGAAACCTAGGTTGATTCAATTGGTATTACTGTTGCAAGAGTTTTATTTTGACGTGAAAGACAGAAAGGGGACCGAAAACCAAGTTGTTGATCACTTGTCCAGATTAGAGGATGAAGCTATGCGAGAGTTGGGTGAAAAGGCTGAAATTGATGATACTTTCCCTGATGAGCATGTATTGGTTGCTTCTCATGACATGATTCCATGGTTCGTCGATTTTGCGAATTATCTGGCTAGTGATATAGTCCCATCAGACTTGTCCTTTCAACAAAGGAAAAAATTCATGCATGATGTGAAAAAGTTCTTTTGGGATGAACCTTATTTATACCGGAGTTGTGCCGATGGGCTTATTCGTCGATGTGTGTCAGAAGTTGAGATGCTAAGTGTTTTAGAGGCATGTCACTCCTCACCTGTGGGAGGGCATCATAGTGGTATCCGGACTGCCCATAAGATTTTGCAGTGTGGGTACTATTGGCCGACCGTCCACTAAGATGCTCATGAGTTCGCAAAGTCTTGTGATAGGTGCCAACGAGATGGGGGTATTTCAAGGAGGCAAGAGCTTCCTTTAAATCCCATTCTAGTAATTGAGTTTTTTGATGTCTGGGGAATTGATTTTATGGGACCTTTTGTGAGTTCTCATGGGATAAAGTATATTCTTGTGGCGGTTGATTATGTGTCAAAATGGGTGGAAGCCGTATCACTTGCAAACAATGAAGGGAAGAGTGTCACCGCGTTCTTAAAAAAGAACATATTTTCCAGATTTGGCACCTCTAGAGCCATTATTAGTGATGGGGGATTCCACTTTTGCAACAAGTTGTTCAAAGGGTTATTGGAGAAATATGGGGTTCACCACAATGTAGGCACTCCTTACCATCCATAGACTAGTGGACAAGTCGAGGTGTCAAACAGAGAAATCAAGCAGATTCTTGCAAAAATGGTGAATGCTAGTACAACAGATTGGTCAAGGAGGCTTGATGATGCTCTTTGGGCCTACCGGACAGCATACAAGACTCCCATAGGTATGTATCCATACAAACTTGTATATGGGAAGGGATTTTACTTACAGTGGAGTTAGAGCACAAGGCCATGTGGGCGATGAAGAAACTGACTATGGATTGGAACGAAGTCGTGGAACAGAGATTAAATGGGTTGAATGATCTTGATGAGTTTCGCTTGAACGCATATGAAAGTTCAGCCCTCTACAAAGAGAAGATGAAGAAGTACCATGACCAAAAAGATTGAGAAACACGAATTTGCGGTTGGGGATTTGGTGCTTTTGTTCAACTCTAGGTTGCGTTTGTTTCCGAGAAAACTCAATATAACGCCCCAAAATGAACTAAGGTGAACTAGAACCTCATGGTTGTTTCTTGAGTTAATTTTAAGTTAAACGGAGTTAGTTTGGTGTCCTTAGGCAGTGTGCAAAGTTTGGTTAAGTTGGGAGTTCAATCGACCAAAAACGTCCATGACGTTCGGATGGTATGCCTTAGAATGTACTTGTATGTCTTGGCGAGTTTGGATGAGTTTTATGTGTTCGTTTTACTTGAAACATGCGTCGGATGTTCCTTAGACCTAGACGACTTAGTTTAGGGGTTTGACGTCCGGGCACGACCCCACCTAGGACCCACAAGGGGCCCTAGATGAAGGGCCAAAGACTTGGGCAAAGTCTGCCCATCAGTGGCTCACGACGACCATGGCGACGGTCCATCGCACTAAGGACGGTCCGTCGATCCAGGGCGTCGCGAGTGACAGAGAGTGGAAACTTGGACAGGCTCCAGTTGGAGCCAAGTGTTCCTCGACGGGACTCCATGACGGTCCGTGGTGAACGTGACGGTCCGTCGAGGAGGTCTCGTCGACGAGGCCAGCCAGTGCACGACTTAAGGCTGCCAACTTGGGGTGTTTTATGTAAATACACCCCAAGTCTTATAAGACCCTAGGTGTATAATTTTGGTGTTTTTAGGTTATATTAAACTAGTTTTAAACCCTAGACCTAGACAAGACCCTCTCACTTCAAGATCCAACTCTCTCTTTCTCTCAAGAAAACTCTCTCAACTCTGTTGGAAGCTAGAAGTCAAGGAAGGATAGGAGGACGGATTGGGACTTGTTTCTTCATCAAATTTGTGGGTTTCTTTCTCTTAAAGGTATGGTATCCATTCTTGAATACCTTTCCATTCAAGAAGCCAACTTTCAAAATGGTTTTCAAAAAGGGGTTTTAAACTCAACTTCTTCTAAACTTTGATTTCTATTATGGGTCTTCTTGTAACTAAGTTCTAATGGTTTAAATGTATTTATCTTGGTTTGAATAGATGTTTTTTATGTTAAAACTCCATGAAACTCTTGTTTATGCATACTTCAATTTTGACTTGAAAATGGTTTATGTGAGCATGATTTGAGTAGGGTATGAACTTGGGTCTTCTTGTATTTGTCATGTTGGTGTAGCTATTGCCCTAAGGGCCTTCATATGGTGAAATATTGATAAATTGCTTATGGGAAATGATGGTTTGATTTGTTGATGAGTTGCTCTCATTGTATAATTCTTATTATGAATTGTTATTTGAGTGGTATGGTCCACCTTATGGGTGGCGGTGCTAATTGATGAACTTGATGTTACTTAGTGTGGTTTGAGTATGTGATCTTGAAGGTCTAATATATGGAATGAAGATATATATTTGAAATGGGTCTTGTGTTGTGTTTGATGTAGCTTGAATTGCATGTTTGACCTAGTTTATGTCTAAATGAAGTATATGATTATGAGAAGTATGTAGAGTGTGTAGCTTGATGAATCAAGGTTAAAGTATGAGTAGAACTTGATGATAATGAAATGATGCTTATATGCAAGGTGTGCACATGTACACACACACGCTTTAAAGATCGTATTATGCCAAGTTGAGCAAAAAGGGGAAATCTTGAGGTGGACACACTTCGTGAATTGAGATGTAGTGTCTAGTAGCAACCTCTCTATTCCTAGTGAGCTTTCTAAGATAGACTATTATGTTGAGAAATCCGTGTGGAGTTATGCCTAGCACCGAGAGGATATGAAGGGGAGGTTGATTGCACTTCGTTAGTTGAGATGTTGTAATCCAAAGTACCTCTTGAGATGAGTACTCCTCGTTAGTAGAGAGTGAGTTACTTAGTAGCAATCTCCTTATCCCTTAACTATGTGCCCTCATAGGTGTAGCTATTGGAAAAGCCATGTAAACGCTAAGAAGCATGACCTTACTCTAGGCAAGTAAGGATCCCTCATCCGATAGGGGTAAATATCGGGATTTCCTGTCTAGCTCTCATGGTCTTTGTCGGTTAAGCTAACTCCCACAAAATAATTGATTTGAAAGTAATTATCTTGTGTATTGTTGAAATTGTGTATGTATGTCGTGAAGTGCTCAATCCACATTAGTTATCAAGTAGGAGCATTGAGTGGGAGTAGTAGTATGGGATGCTATTCTCACATTGCACTTGGTGTGACCTATACCTACTATGGGAGAAGAGTACTTTCATGAAATCTGTGTGAATGAGTACTATGGTGTAGTGTTATGGAGGATTACTGTGGAGTACTTGAGTAAATGGAATCCATTAGGAGTACTAAGTGGGAGTGGTAGTATGGGATGCTATTCTCACATTGCACTTGGTATGACCTATATTTCCATGAGTGTTTTGCATATGTTAGCCAAAGGCGTGGATTTGATTTCTAACGAAGTAAGCCTTAGATTTGGTAGTTTTAAGGGTCGCTTTGGTGTGCTTTGAAGGGAGGTGTAATGAGATTCCCTTCTTGGCTCACCTTAGGGAGTCTTAGAATAACCTTGGGTTAGGGCAACTTCAAAGAAAAAGGGTTCATATGACTTGGACCGTGCCTTTCACTGTAAGGTGTTCATTGTAAGAATTCAAAATGTTCACTATGATGCTTTATTCAATTTTATTGCAAGTTTAGCAAAGTTAATTGAAATGTTCCTTTTGTTTACTTTAAGTTTGGTAAGATAGTCATAAAGTGTTAAATTGTTGATTCTTATGTGGGTTTGCTTCTAGATTCATGAAGGTTATATTTGAATTGCATAAAAAGCTATCTTTACTAAAATATCCCTTTTTGCATGTTTTTGCATATGCCATACTTAGTACATTGTTGTACTAACCCCATACTTTTTATACCTTATGAGTATAGGTTGGAAGCCTTTGGAGGATCGAAGTTGAAGCTTGGGAATTCTATCTCTCAAGACTTGGGTATGTCCTCCATATATTCGAGGACATAGTTTTTATGTTTCTTAGTTTTCTTATTAAGACTTAAAAATGTATTTACTCTATTGTAAAGGGCCGTGTCCCTAAGATTCTAAGTCGTGTCTTTAAGTTGGCTTGTGACGATAAGATTTCCTAGTATTTATGAAAAGACTCCTTTATTTATTATTATCGTGAAAAGTTTTAATTCCGCACTACTTTTCATGCTTTATGTTATGAATGCTAGTTAGAGGGCTTGTACGAGACCCCAAAGGGGTCAAGTACGCCCGATCACGATTCGAAGGTTTTCCCTAACTTCTAGGGGGTGCTTTCGGGTCGTGACAAGACTTGGTATCAGAGCATAAGGTTTTGGGAAATAGTTTAAGGTCTGAAAGTCTCACAAGCCACATCTAGTAGTATCTTGGTCATTGGTGTGAGTCGCGACACATCCATGGACAAGAGGCTATAGGATGCTAGAAGTTTCACTTTCTTCTCTATTCTAGTATCGTTCCTTAGAGTTGAGTATATAAGGTGTCTATTCTCAACCTCTTCTTTTGTGTTTTTAGGACATGAATACGAGGAGATCGACCGCTAGAAGGGAGGAGGGAGGTGTACAAAATGAGAGAGTCCTTCCCCATGTTGACCAAGTTCCTATTGTTGGCTTAGGGGAGGAAAATGAGGAGGTTCCTCTTCAAGAACCTCAAGTGCCTCCGGAACCTCAAGGACCTCAAGTGCCTCCTATGCCTCAAGCTCTTTTTGTTGAGGGTGATATTACTAATGCGGAGTTGAGGGCTGCCCTAATGAACTTGACCCAACTCATGACGGCTCAAGCTCAAGTTGTCAACAATCACTTTGTGGCCAAGCTAACCTAGGAGATAGGCCCCAACCAAATGCTAGTACTCCCGCTTCTAGGATTCGGGATTTCATGAGGATGAATCCTCCTACCTTTCATGGCACTAAGGTGGATGAAGATCCACAAGGCTTCATAGATGAGGTTTTCAAGGTGGTAGATGCTATGGGTGTGACCCCTAGGGAGAAAGCGGAATTGGCCGCTTACCAACTTAAGGATGTTGCTCAAGTGTGGTATGAGCAATGGAGGGGTGAGAGACCCTTAGAAAGAGGACCGGTTGATTGGGAGGAATTCAAAGAGGCTTTCCTAGATAGATTCTTTCCTTTAGAGTGGAGGGAGAAGAAGATGGTTGAATTCATGAACCTCCGTCAAGGGGGAATGAGTGTGCAAGAGTACTCTCTCAAATTCACCCAACTCTCTAAGTATGCCCCAAACATGGTAGCCAACCCTAGGGCTAGGATGAACAAGTTTGTGATGGGCGTGTCTAGCTTGGTGGAAAAAGAGTGTCGTACGGCTATGCTTCTTAATGACATGGATATCTCTAGGCTCATGGTTTATGCGCAACAAATTGAGGAGTCCAAAATTAGGGAGATAAGGCAAGAGGGTAAGAGACCTAGGTCGGATGATTCTAGTCACCAAAGGCCTAAGAAGAGGTTTTATCCCCAAGATTCTTCTATGGGAAACAAGGATAGGGCTCCAAATCAATCTTCTCAAGGTGGTGGTCATTCCTATGAAAGGGCTAGGTGCCCTACTTGTGGCAAGCAACATGGGGGTAAGTGTCTTGCCGGAACGGATGGTTGTTTTGCATGTGGTAATAGAGGCCACAAGATGAGGGACTGCCCAAACCTTAAATCAAGGGGGAGAGATGTCAATCAAGCTTCCCTAGATCCTAATGCTCCCAAGAAGAACCCTTCCTATGGGATGGGGGCTAGAAAGGATAATTAATCCGGATTGATGGTTTTGGTAAGTCTCAACTCTTGGTTATTGTTGCTTTTGTGTTATGAAATGAGTATATATGGTTTTATAGTTC
>JABWTJ010000378.1:762339-831773 GCA_016801875.1 Solanum sitiens
AATCTTGAGGTGGACACACTTCGTGAGTTGAGATGTAGTGTCTAGTAACAACCTCTCCATTTCCTAGTGAGCTTTCTAAGATAGACTATTATGTTGAGAAATCCGTGTGGAGTTATGCCTAGCACCGAGAGGATATGAAGGGGAGGTGGATTGCACTTCGTTAGTTGAGATGTTGTAATCCAAAGTACCTCTTGAGATGAGTACTCCTCGTTAGTAGCGAGTGAGTTACTTAGTAACAATCTCCTTATCCCTTAACTATGTGCCCGCATAGGTGTAGCTATTGGAAAAGCCATGTAAACGCTAAGAAGCATGACCTTACACTAGGCAAGTAAGGATCCCTCATTCGATAGGGGTTAATATCGGGATTCCATGTCTAGCTCTCATGGTCTTTGTCGGTTAAGCTAACTCCCACAAAAGAATTGTTTTGAAACTAATTATCTTGTGTATTGTTGAAATTGTGTATGTATGTCGTGAAGTGCTCAATCCACATTAGTTACCAATGTAGGAGCATTGAGTGGGAGTAGTAGTATGGGATGCTATTCTCACATTGCACTCGGTGTTATTATACTTACTATGGGAGAAGCGTACCTTTCATGAAATCCGTGTGTGATGGACATGAGGTACTATGTGTAGTGTTATGGAGATTATGTGGAGTACTTGAGTAACTGGAATCCATTAGGCAGTATAAGTGGGAGCTGGTCGTTGGGATGCTACTCCACATTGCACTTGGTAGACTATATTTCCATGCGTGTTTTGCATATGTTAGCCAAGGGCGTGGATTTGATTTCTAACGAAGTAAGCCTAAGATTAGGTAGTTTTAAGGGTCGCTTTGGTGTGCTTTGAAGGGAGGTGTAATGAGAGTCCCTTCTTGGCTCACCTTAGGGAGTCTTAGAATAACCTTGGGTTAGGGCAACTTCAAAGAAAAAGGGTTCATATGACTTGGACCGTGCCTTTCACTGTAAGGTCTTCATGGTAAGAATTCAAAATGTTCACTATGATGCTTTATTCAATTTTATTGCAAGTTTAGCAAAGTTAATTGAAATGTTCCTTTTGCTTACTTTAAGTTTGGTAAGATAGCCATAAAGTATTAATTGTTGATTCTTATGTGGGTTTGCTTCTAGATTCATGAAGGTTATATTTGAATTGCATAAAAGCTATCTTTACTAAAATGTCCCTTTTTGCATGTTTTTGCATATGCCATACTTAGTACATTGTTGTACTAACCCCATACTTTTTATACCTTATGAGTATAGGTTGGAAGCCTTTGGAGGATCGAAGTTGAAGCTTGGGAATTTTATCTCTCAAGACTTGGGTATGTCCTCATATATTCGAGGACATAGTTTTTATGTTTCTTAGTTTCCTTATTAAGACTTAAAAATGTATTTATTCTATTGTAAAGGGGCGTGTCCCTAAGATTCTAAGTTGTGTCTTTAAGTTGGCTTGTGACGATAAGGTTTCCTAGTAATTATGAAAAGACTCCTTTATTTATTATTATCGTGAAAAGTTTTAATTCCGCACTACTTTTCATGCTTTATGTTATGAATGCGAGTTAGAGGGCTTGTACGAGACCCCAAAGGGGTCAAGTACGCCGGTCACGATTCGAAGGTTTTCCCTAACTTCTAGGGGGTGCTTTCGGGTCGTGACAGGGGAAGGCTTTTCAGGCGAAGGGGGAGCCCTTTTATAAAGAAATATCAGAATATTCAGGTGGTGGCCGTGACAGAGGAAGAGATGGTTATCGAGGCCGAGGTCGTGGAAACAACAGAGGAAGAGTCTATTTTGATGAACAACGTCAAACAAAAATAACATTCTGTGTAGACATTGCAACAAGTTGGGCCACATAGAAGTGAATCACTGGACCAAGTAGAGGAATGACCAAAAGCAAGAAAATTTCACAAAGGAAATTAAAGAGGGGAGTAAGATATTCATGACTCAATCTTCTATCGATGATGGCCTTAATGGAGTGTGTTTCGTGGACAGTGGGTGCTCAAACCATATGTCAGGATTATGATTCAATCTTATATCGATGATGGCCTTAATGGCGTGTGGTTCATGGACAGTGGGTGCTCAATCCATATGTCAGGAACAAGGTCACTATTTAAAGACCTTGACGAATCCCAGAAAAGTGAGGTTCGACTTGGAGACAACAAGCCAATGAAGGTTGAAGGGAAAGGTACAATTTCCATAAAAACCACCCAAGGTAATGTAAATCTCCTACATGATGTGCAATATGTTCCTAATTTAGCTCATAATTTGTCAAGTGTTGGGCAATTGATAACTGGTGGTTAGTCTATTTTGTTTGATGATTGTTGTTGCACTACTTATGATAAGAAATTTGGGCGGAGCATTGTCAAGATTTCCATGACACAAAATCATATGCCCGTTAGAAGTTTTTAGTGTGCAAAATTGATGATTTCCATGTATAGTGTGCAAAATCGATACTCATAGGACCACAAACATCAGTGTGCACCAACCATGACACAGAGAGAGGTGGTGAATTTACTCCTAAAGAATTTGATGATTTTTGTGAGGAAAATGGTATTCACAGGGAGTTAGCAGCACCACGTAGGCCGGAGAAAACTGGAGTGGCCGAGCGAAAAAATCGAACTGTGATGCAAATGGCTCGTAGCATGATAAAAAAAAGCAGAACTTCCAACTAAGTTTTGGGCATAAGCAGTAGCAACAACAATGTATCTTCTCAATATCTCGCCGACAAAATGCAGTCATGAATCGAACCCCATATGAAGCCTGGAAGGGTAGAAAGCCACGGGTAATCCATCTAAAATTTTTTGGCTCTTTAGCATATGGTTTGGATACTTCTCGATCTCGTTGAAAACTTGATGTGAAATAAAAAAAATGCATTTTTGTAGGCTATAGTTCTCAATCCAAAGCATAGGAATGTTAAGTTCAATGAAACTGGAAGTTAGGCTTGGAATGAAAGAAATATTCCAGAACCAAAAATTTCTCTAATTCCTTATGATGCACCCGAGTCACCGGTAGCTGAACAGTTGGCTCCAATAACATCTGCAATTATTGGAGAATCTTCGGCCGAGCCAAGTCAACTAAGAAGATCAACAAGGGAAAAAATAACAAATCTGAGATACTCTAATAACATGTATACATCTTGTCAATTTTCTCTTATTGTTTCAGATCCTATATATTATGGAGGAGCAATTGAAAAAGAAGAGCAGCAGCAGGCAATGATTGAAGAGATGAACGTTGTCGAAAAGAATAAAACATGGAAATTGGTTAACTTACCAGATAGTAAGAATGTTATTGGTCTAAAGTGGGTATATCGCACAAAGTAAAATGCGGATGGATCTATTCAGAAGCACAAAGCTCGACTTGTTGCAAAGGGATATGCACAACAACAAGGAGTTGATTTTGATGAAACATTCTCTCCCGTAAAACGCTTTGAAATGGTGAGAACTCTCTTAGCTCTTGCTGCTCAACTCTGTTGGTGAGTTTACAAATTTGATGTCAAGTCTGCCTTCTTAAATGGCGACTTGGAGTAAGAAGTTTATGTTGCTCAACCGGAAGGTTTTGTTGTGAGCGGACAAGAAAGTAAAGTGTATAGGCTAAAAAAAAGGTCTTATATAGGCTACAGCAAGCCCCACGAGCATGGTATAGCAACATCAATTCTTATCTCCAGGAGAATGGATTTGAAAGAAGCAAAAATGAGTCAACTCTTTACATAACGAAGAGAGGTAAAGCTGATTCTTGGTGATGTGTCTTTATGTAGATGATATGATTTATATGGGCTCTTTTGAATCTCTTATTTCTTAATTTAAGTCTTTCATGATGAAAATTTTTGAAATGACAGACTTTGAATTGTTGCATTATTTTCTTTGTCTTGAGATTAACCAAGGTTTACTTGGCATTTTTGTCAAAAAAAATATGCAATTGATCTTCTTAGGAGATTTAACATGTTGGATTGTAAGAGATCTTATTCACCTATGAATGTAAATTAGAAGCTCATATTTGATGATGGTACGGGTTTGACGGATGCTCAATTCTTTAGAAGTATAGTTGGTGGTCTGAATTATTTGTCGCACACACGGCCCGACATAGCCTTTCCTACTAGTGTGGTTTCCTGATTCATGCATAACCCAACAAAGCATCATTTTGGGGCAGTTAAGAGGATTTTACGATATGTTGCTAGAACTACTGATTTTGGAATTTGGTATTCAAGAAAATTGGATTTTAGATTATTTGGTTTCACTGATAGTGATTGGGCAGGTTGTCTGGATGATAGAAAAAGTACTTCGGGATATGCATTCTCTCTTGGTTTAGGTGTTATATCATGGAGTTCAAAGAAGCAAGAAATTGTGGCCTTGTCATCATTAGAAGCAAAATATATTGCTGCCACTGCATCCTCTTGTCAAGCGGTTTGGCTTAAGAGATTGCTTGTTGATGTATTTCAGGAGCAAGCTGCTGGAACCAAAATTTTCTGTGTTAACAAAACAACTATTGCAATGACGAAAAATCCAGCATTTCACAGCAAGACAAGGCATATAGACATTCGGTACCATTTTATCCAAGATTTGGTAGAGAGTGGAAGTATTATGTTGAAGCATTGTGCCACAAATGAGCAAGTTGCAGATATTCTATCCAAAGCACTTCCAGTTGGAAAGCATGAGTATTTTAGACTACAGATTGGAGTGACAAGTTTTGAAGCAAGGGACAATGTTGATTTGTGCTTCGAAGTAGTCATTTGTTTCCTAGTTTATAGCTAGTAAAAAAAAAGTAATGTTGTTCAGTTATTTAGCATTAAGTTATTTGGTGTTTTCAAGTTCATAGAGTGGAGTTAGTGGGCATGTTTATCCATTATATTTTAGTTGCTTATTTTTAGCTAATTTTAGTCATTTGTAGGCCTATTTAACATGACATTGTTGTACCTCTCTCGCTGTAATCAAAAAGACTTTAGAAGTTCTCTTTTCTCTGCCTCTGCATCCTTTTTAATCCCCAACAAATTGTTTGTTTTTATGTTGATAACATGTTGATCAAAAGAGATATCTAATAGAAATGTTATTAAGCATATGCTAGAAAGTAACTTCGATATGAAATACATTGAACGTACTAATGTTATTGAAAAGGTACTTGACAAGTTCAAGTATCTTTATTTCAATATTTTCAAGACTCCAATAAATATGAGTTTTGTACTTCAAAAGAATGATGGCAAACGTGATTCACGATTATATTGCTAGAGTATTGAGAAGAATGATATATATCATAAAGTGTACGTGATCATATATAACATGTACTATTAGTTAACTGAGTCGCTTCACAAGTAATCTCAATCAAAATCATTTGATGACAATGAAAAGAGTTTTGGAGTATTTAAAACATACTGAAAAATTATTTTTGCATTATAACTAATATTCAACAGTATTATAGAAATATAGTGAGGCAAATTATATCAGCAGGTCAAATAAAGTAAAACCACGAGTGGATATATATTTATTCTTTGTGGAGGAGGAATCTCTTAGAAATCTTCCAAACAAGACTGTATCGCTCTCTCTACTATGAAATCTGAGTTCATCACTCTGGATAAGAACGGTGAAGAAGTTGAATGAAGAAATTTCTTTAAAGAATTTTTGCCCATACCTTTAGCTCTTGTATGCATACAATGTGAGAGTTAATTTGCAATAGGTAGGGCATGAATCATGATGTATAACGAAAAGTTTCGTCATATATGATGTAGACATAATATCATTAAAGAACTACTCTCTAGTGGAATTATCATAATTGACTATGTAAAGTCAAAGGATAATGTGTTGGATCTACTTACAAAAAGCCTAATTAGAGACGATGTTGAAAGATTATTAATCGGAATGTGACAATGGACGAGGACAAGTCATTGTGGCAGTAACTCTACCTAGTAGGTTCAAAGAGATCAAAGAAAGTAATTGATGTTGGTTCAACATTGTCAAAATATTTTTACGATCCATTCTCATGATAAGACAATATCCAGTAACAAGGATAAAGACATTAGGACTTTTTAATGATTTCTATGTTTGATAAAGGGTATATTAAATGGTGCATCTATGGGATAAAGCATTTATAAATCACTTAGGTATGTGTGAAGTGTAAGTCGCTTCAAGGAGAATCCGATAAGGCCAATTCTTTACGCACTTATAAATCAAGGCATGTTCATGGGTGAAACGAACAAAACAATGAGAACAAAAAATAGTTCAGAGGCTTATTGTTTGACATATGTTGTCTAGGTATACATCACAGCTCGATGGTTCAAAGATATAAAATCTACCGATTGACCGAGTATATCCGATATGTGTTCACTATAAAAAGTTTAAAAAGAAAACTCACTTATCCAGATGCAATCAATCCTTACTTACGAATCACACAATTTTTCATGAATATGTTTTAACAATAGCCATTACGTATTCATGTGGGGATTATTGGGTTCTAAAGGAGTGAACATGATATAAAGTGTTGTGACATTACCAAAGGGTTGTGACTATTTGAAAGGTTGTGCCTTTTCCAAAGGGTTGTGATTGTTCTCAAAGGTTGTCTTTTTTCCAAAGAGTTGTGGCATTTACCCTTTGTTGGATATAAATAGAGAGGTTTTCTCTCATTTTCTGCATTGAATTCTTCCCTTCTGTGACATACATTTATTACAAAACAAAATCGATCGATCGTGTAAGTGTGTGATTTGTTGCTATCATTTTGAGTTCATTGAAATTATTGAAGTTTGAGGTATCACTACTTATTTAATGACTTGCTATCGTGTCTGTATTCATTGTTGCTATCATTTTATGACTGGCCGTTGACAGCTCCGTCGCCGAGGCTGCCTGGGAAAGCCTGCCATCATATTTTGGGTCCTTTCCTCAAGGACCCTTTGATGGTCCTTGGGGATACTTTCCCGGACGTTTCCAACCCAAATATGATCATCTATGAGTTTAACACCTCTCACATGAATTTCATCCAAAACGAACACATAAAACTCGACGAATCACACATAAACGTACAGGGTCGACTCAAGGCATATCTTTCGAATGCCTTGGATGTTCTTGGTCGTTTGACCACCAAACTTCACGAAACTTTAACCACTGACTATACATGCTATATTAACTCTATTAAGAACCTTAAAACACCATGAAACACATATAAACATATAGAACCACATTCTAGACATTTAGGTGACTTAGTCGTCAAACGTCTTAGTCGTCCTTTGACGTTTGACTTCCAACACCTCTAATACTTTAGCTACTGCCTATAAACAACATATTAAACATATTTAGGACCTTAGAAAACTAAGACCAACATATTAGGCTCTAGAGCACCTAAGCTATTTTTAAGGTCTTACAATCTACCCCACTTGGACAACATTCGTCCTCGAATGACACTTGCCACTCTCCGAACACTTCCAAGATTAGAGATTCAACTAGCAGCACATAACAAAACCACACTACACATATCTAAGAAGAAATCATCAACTTCACATAATCAAAAGATTCACAACACAACAAGAAACTAGAAAACAATTCTATAACTCGTTATGCTACAAAACTCACTTGCTTCAATCCAAATGGCAAAAACTCATTTTATATTCAACATCATACTCATATACATCAGTTCTAACCACATAACAAGAATTTTCGACCAAAGAATCACTTAGTCATTTTCTCAAAAAAATTACAGTGAGCAGTTCATAAAGAAACAGTGATTTTAGAAACTTTTTCCAAATGAAATTTTTAGGCAATTCTTTATATAGACATGCTAATATGCAAGATAACATCATGTAAACACATCATACAACATGCTCAAAGCTTCATAAAACACACAATGCAAGAAGTAAATGAAATTCAATTTCAACCAAACTCCTAAACATCATGCACATGCAACAATTCGAGGAATTCTATCTCATCTACAAACCATACTCCCCCACTTAGAAGGAACTCATACTATCAGAAGAGAAACAAGAACTTACCAACATCATCATCACCATCACCCGACTTCTCAATTCTAGTACGGAGTGAATACAAACGCCTCTTAGTTGGAGCCTCATCCTTTGGAACACTAGGCTCAACTTGCTTACCCTCTCTACCTCTAGAAGCAGTCATAGGACAATCTCTAGCCTTATGTCCTCCCTTACCACAACCAAAGCAATATCCGGTACCCAATAGACACTCACCATAGTGACCTTTGCCACAATTGGCACAAGTAGGCTTGCTATCCTTAGAACCACCTCCTTTCTCAAACTTCTTCTTAGGAACACTAGGTCCATCTTGAGTTCGAACCCTCTTTTTGAACCTAGGTTGCACTTGGTCACTAGCAACACCCCTCTTCAAGCTACTAGACTTCCTCCCAAGATTAGATTCTTCACATGATTATGCATACATCAAGTGTCTAGATAAGGCCATATTATCATGTAGCATAGTCGCATAGCATTCTTCCCTCACTAAGTCTCTCAACCTAGATGTCATAGTGCTCTCCATAACCCTAGGCACCATACTCAAATTGATTTGAGTAGTTACGGCTTGAGATAAAGCCATCAAAGCCTCTCCAATCACCCTATTAGACAACTCTGGCACCTCATTACCTCCATCCACATTAGGAACATGATCACCTTGGGGAGGCACTTCATCACCTTGCCCATCTTGGACACCTTGCTCATCTTGAGCAACTTGCTCAACTTGCTCAACTTGAGGAACCTCATCATTCACCCTCTCCTCTTCCAATCTTCTAGCGGCCATCCTTCTAGTATTCATCTCCTAGCAAACACAAGGAAACTCATAAGAAGGATAATCATAACATTACTCTACCGCACGATATAGGAGTACAAAAGAAGGGAAACTCTATCGTCCTATAGCCTCTCGCCCATAGATGTGTCGCGACTCACACCGATGGTCAAGACTCTACTAGACGTGACTTCATAAGACTTTTTGATATCTAATACTACTTTCACCAATTCTATGCTCTGATACCAACTTTGTCACAACCCGAGACCATACCCTAGAAGATAGGGTGCAATCTTGGATTGCGATCGACGTTGTCGAACTCTCAGAGTTCTAAGACAAGCCTCATTCATATCATTCATCGCATATGCATAGTGAAAAGTAGTGCGGAATTAAAACTTTTCACTAAAACATAATATAGTCTTTAAAAACCTCTTTCATATAAATGTAATAGAAATGCTAAGTCTCAATCTCATAATCTTAAGACACAAGAGTACTTTAATATGAAAATAGAAATAACATAGTCTTATTACAATACTTCATAAAAGAAACATAAGATGACATATATGCCCTCGATACAAATGAGGACATACTTCAATTCTTCTACTCGGACGATCCTTCTAAGCCCAAGTCTTCTTCTCCAAAGCTCCTTACCTACCAAGGACTATAGATAGAAAATAAAGCATGGAATTAGTACAACCACATGTACTAAGTATGGCTATATGCATAAAATCATAAAAACGGACTTTATTGGAAATATGCATCTTTTCATTTAGAAATCATAGATTAAACATAAGAACATCATTTATCAATTAAGAAACACATAAGATAACAATTAACCAAAGAGAGCATTTAAAGAACTCACTTTACATTGAGTTCACTTCACTGGACTTCACTTCACTGTTACAGTGAAGTCCAAACCTTCCTTTCAACATTTCCTAGCATGTAATTCCCTCACTTAAAGTCATCCTAAGATTCACTTAAGTCACACAAAGAGAGACCGCCCATACACCCTCTCTATGTGCCTAAACGATCCTTAAGATTACCTACGATGAGTCACATACATACTTAGAAAACAATCATAAACATCTATGTAAGATTCTTCTACCAAAGGTCAATTCCAAGGTTCACTTGAGTAAGTGTGGAGCGACCGCCCATACAATCTCTATCACACACACACAAGAGATCCTATAGACTACCTCAAATAGAATCATTGTCACTAAACACACCTACACTTAGATTAGAAGACATTCTCTTTCCAAAGCCTATCAAAAGACCTACTTAAGTAAATCAAGAAGATATGTCCATGGTACAATGACCTCTCCAAGATTACCTAGATAGTCCTTAAGACATCCTAAGGTTTAGATCATGTCAACAAGATTAACCAACTTCCCTAACTAGAGTCATCCTCAAGACTTCCAAAGATAAAACATGAAGAGACCATCCTTTCATGTCCTCCTCACACTTTAGCTAAGGAATGCTTAAGTCACTTTAGATTAGGTACTCAACCATTCACATAGTTACTAACAAAGGTCATTAGTTCATTAGTTCATTAAGACTCATACATCACATAAGACACTCACATAAAGCATCACATAAGACACTCACATAATGGATCACATAATGGTCTTTGGACAAGACCTAGGAACTCCACATAACACCTTCAAAGTCTATTGTGCAATGTCTAGATAGCGTCCCATACCACCACCTAAACCTCATAAACTTATCTAATGCTAATAGGTATTCCACATGATGAGAATAGGCAATAACCGACATAGACTATGGTAGCAAGACATGGAATCCGAAGTTCTATCCTACTTCGATGAGGTTGTTCTACTTGCCAATGGTAGAACTTGGACACATCCCATGTAGGCACATGGTTAAGGAATATGAAGGGCGTATTAAGCATTCAGTCTGTTCTTTAACTAAATCCTCTTAACCCAACTCATACTCACTCGGTGCTAGCCTTTGTTCTCATAGATTAGTTCACATTAAGGTTCATATAAATAGGTCCTTATCTAGTTCATGACCCCCTTTACATTCACCCTACCAAAGCAAGTTCCACTAGGGCATATCTTACTTTAGCGACAAGAAGCTCATAGCGATTTTCCTAAGGTATGATATGATGCCGTTCCATCCAACCATCCCTAAGTCCATCACTCATAACATTAAGGATACCATTACGGCTAACTACTTCACAATTCATAACCTCGCCACTAAGTTCAAGGTTCCACATAACATTGACCTTCTTATCATTAAGGTCCCACCTATATTTATTATTCAATACTAAGAGTTATAACATCCTATATCAAGACATCACATACTCATAATCATATATACATCAAGTAAGAGATACAAGTCAACCAAAATAAGACATCACATACTTCACTTTTAACCCATAATACAAGCCATTCTAGAAGCACTTCTAAAACAACCTATCATCTTCAAGCCATCCTATATATCATCATAACATCATTAATATACTCCACAAAGACTCATAAAGTCAAGTATGAATAACCAAGACCTAACCTAACACTATACTCATAATGTCAAGTAAAAGTCTAACATGATCACTTAAGGCAACATAACTAGAAGAATACATACATGACTATATAACTTCACGTGTAGATAAGTAATGACATACTCACATCATCAACTACACAAATAGCCACATAACTTCAAGTAATTGCCAATAAGGCCATCCTCATAATATTGCATAAAGTAACGTCGACAAGGCCACATCAATTGCAAATTAAACACATAACACCGCCACCATAAGTGGACCATACCAAACACAATAGAATCGAAGTATAATTAATATCAAATTAAGGAAAACGGGGCAGCATACCTTCATCCCCATATCCACACTTCAATTCAATGCCAAATCAACTAATGCAACATCACAAGGCCCTTACCCATGGCCATGAACAATAATTCAAAGCAATAACCATAAAACTCAATGAATCTACATCAATTCAATCTATGTTTAACAATCTAAGATAAATTATATATCAATTGAACACAATTCTTATATCATTAGAAAGCCCATAAGAAACTACACAACAATTCATCAATATAAGGTTAATATCAAGTAACCCAAAAAGTAGTCAAAACTACGGTTCATCAATTTACATGGGTTCATAGGTAATTTTTGTTGAAATCATCAATACAATATCAATTAGATCATAATTCAATGTTTAGAAATCATTTATGCAAGAACCCATGGTAGAATCCCGAAATTGGACAATTCACTTTAGAAAACTTTGTAAAACACTTTGAGGATTGGGCTCCTTGATGAAATAAGTTTCAAGGATCAATATCCATACCTCAAGGATGATAATTCTTCACTTTTATGAAGAATTTCCACTCAAGAACCTCTTACCAAGCTGCCTCTTCAATGGAGTCTTCAATGGAGGTTTTGGGATTTCTAAGAAACTTTGGGTTTTGATTTTAGAAGAATAATGAAGTCTCTAGGGTCTTAACCACTTAAATAGTTAATTAAAATACCCATAAGACCCCTAAACAACCGCCTAAACTCTTATTTAGACATGGTGTGAATTTACCAATTCACCCCTAACTTGGCAGAAAATCTGGGCAGGAGACTTTGGCTGCGACGACCTGCTTGTGACGGGGCGTCACGGGTGCAACGGACCATCATGGACCTCCGTTGCAAGCTCCAGTGGCTTGCCAAGGGTTCCCCCTACACCCTTGGACAAGTACCCCACGACGAATCCCTTGTGACGGGGCGTCACAGCCATGGCCTGCCGTTGACAGCTCCGTCGCCAAGGCTGCCTGGGACAGCCTGCCATCAGATTTTGGGTCCTGTCCTCAAGGTCCCTTTGATGGTCCTTGGGGATAATTTCCCGGACATTTCCAACCCAAATATGATCATCTATGAGTTTAACACCTCTCACATGAATTTCATCCAAAACGAACACATAAAACGCGACGAAACATACATAAACGTACAAGGTCGAGTCAAGGCATATCTTGCGAATGCCTTGGACGTTCTTGGTCGTTTGATCTCCAAACTTCACGAAACTTTAACCACTGACTATACATGCTATATTAACTCTATTAAGAACCTCAAAACATCATGAAACACACATAAACACATAGAACCACATTTTAGACATTTAGGTGACTTAGTCGTCAAACGTCTTAGTCGTCCTTTGACGTTTGACTTCCAACACCTCTAATACTTTAGCTACTGACTATAAACAACATATTAAACATATTTAGTGTTCACATCCCCACTCTGTTCAAATAGGGCAAAACGTCGCGGCAACTCAAAAATAATGAATTGATTCAATTTTAAAAGAGTTTTAAAAATAAACGAGTTTTAAAAAGAGTCGCCACCTAATTTTAGGAAAAAAACTAGGAAAACCATTATGTGATCTACGAAACCAAATTGATTCTAGGTAAGGGGTTCAAATTATTCCGAACGGAAGGGATTAGGCATCCTTCGGAATCCACAAATGTGGTTCCCGACTGAGTTCATTTTTTCAAATTGAGGAGGAAAATAAAATTATGTACAAATATATGAACATGCAATATACACAAATAATAAAATAAAAAAATATATGAAACGGCCTAATGTTTGCCTAACGTAATATATACAAAATATTGAACAAAGAGTATAATTCGAACTTAATTCGAATAACTTCAATAGGAAGCAACTCTGAGGTACCTGTAAACACACTTAGTAAAAGTGTTAGTAATAAATAAATAAAATAAAATTGAATATATGAAATAATAACTTAAAAATAAAAATCCGTCTTCTTAACATTGGAGACCTTGGAAATCGACGGTAATTTCTTCATCGGCCATTTTAACAATTTTAACAAACAAGTTATATGAACTTAAACTAAATATTTCCGTCTTTTAATATTGGGTAGGCCTCCAAAACCGACGGAGAGTTTTTTCATTGGCCAATTTCAACATATAAAATATATAAACTTAAATTAAAATTCCGCCTTTTTTAAAATGGGGAGGCCTCCAAAACCGACGGAGAGATTTTATCATTGGCCAATTTCAACATATAAAATATATAAACTTAAATTAAATTTCCGTCTTTTAATATTGGGGAGGCCTCCAAAACCGACGGAGAGATTTTATCATTGGCCAAATTTAACAAGCAAATAATATAAAGTTAACCAAATTTTCCGTCTTTTAAAATGGGGAGGCCTCCAAAACCGACAGAAAGATTTTTTCATTGGCCATTTTTAACATTTAATACTATATATCAATTTAACGAAGAACCAAAAGAAACAAAAAGTAATAATTAAGATTACAAATAGTCTAAGTTAATCGTAAATATGGCTCTAACATTTTTAACAAACTTTCACAAATATTTTCAGTTAAGTTAACGACAACTTACAGTGAGTAAAGGACATGGACATTCATCAACAATAATATATAAAATAATAAAGATTTGAAGCAACATTGGTGACCACCAAATGTAGGCAACAACAAACAAAACTTATATATCCATCATAACAAATAATAATAATAAAAATGATAAAAGAGTATTAATAACAATCATAATAATAGAATATAACAATAAAAAGCAACAATGATAAAACTAACAGTAATATATACAATTTAACAAATATTAAATTTCATACGATATATTTATCAAATAAAACAAAACTTAACACATAAGTGTACTCAACCAAACAACATAATAATAATAATAAAATTAGTCTAAATAAAAAAAAAGAATATCAAAGGTGATGATTCCATCAATAATCCAATTTTTTTTTCCAAAACCATAGGAAATGAATAACATGAACCATAAGAACCACAATATCACCAAAACAAACAGCAATAATATAAAAGGGAGGCGACACAGTAAATAAAAAATATAAATAAAATACTACAACATCCAAAAATATAACCAAACAAATTTGTAAGAAATTAGAACTAAAATAGAAAACAATAGTGATATTATTGGAGTGCCAAACCTCTGTTGGTAGCACTATTTTCAGATTTCACCGGAAGAAGATGTTATTGTCATTGTTGGTTGGAGTTTAATGGAACTTGAGATTCTTGTTAGTCGTTTAATTAATTGAGCTACCTTGTTGATTGGTGGAGTTCGGCGAGCTCGAAAACTCGCCGGAGTATCTGCAAAAAAGAAGAAAATCGGTAAGGGAGAGCGGGGAAGGGACTGATTCGATGGTCAGTGAGGGAGAAAGGGTTGTATTCCGGTGGTCGATTTGGTCGGAGATGGGGTTCTATTGTGTGGTTTCCAGGAAAACGACAAAAGGCAGGGTTTTTTTTGAGTGGTTGTTGTTAGCTGGAGAAATGGAGGAGTGGACAGTGATGGTTTGGTGTTATTTCCGGTGAGGCGCTGGCCGGAAGAGATGAAAAAAAGGGAGAAGGGGCGGCTGGAGAGAGGGGTGAAGAGAAGAGGTAGAGAGGGGGAGAAAAAGATTAGGGTTAGCATTAATAAGAAAACACAAAATTGGCTCAAATGATGGGCTTAGCATTGTGGCCAAAATTATCTCAATAGAATTTCTAAATTTTTTTTCGTATTTGACTAAATTTTAGACTGTGCTAAATTCAACATAAATATTTACAAATGTAACAAATAAAATGAAATTTTAAAATAACATAATGAACGTAACTAATGACATGTGAAATGCAATTTAAAAATTAACTAACAAAAATCCTAAATTTTGATAAATAAAGATAGTTATCGATAAACTTATTTAAAATTATATAAAAAAATTATTTTAAGCTATTAAATAAATAAACCTTCAAAATTATGAACTTTTTAAAATGTTAGGCCAAAATTGGGTGTCAACAGCTGTCCCTTTCGTTGTGTATGATTGATGATAGAAATCGTGGAGAACGAAAATTGACAAACCCAATTTTGACCGAACACATGACCTTTGTAGAGAAGTGCGGTTGAATGTGGTGGAAGTCAAACCCAGACTTGTCTCCAAAAGGTTCTATGATGTGTTGCGTCCTTGCTGAAGTAGTTTGGACATGTGGCTCCTCTAAGAGTGCATCCTCTAGAATGTTCTAAAAAAAACAAAGATAAAACTCATTATTATAGGCAAAACTAAAAGAAAAAGGGTAGCATCTCTTATGATACGATAAATGGAGATAAATACAGGTCCCTTGGTAGGACGAATGAAGATGATGATCAATCTGTAGGATTTGTAATGTATGTCCATCGGTAGGACGAATAGAAAAAATGATGATCCATCGATAGGATTTTGAATTTATGTCCATCGGTATGACACATGAAAAGATTATCCATCGGTAGGAGTTTGAATGCATGTCCATCAGTCGGACGAATGAAAAGATTATCCATCGATAGGATTTTGAATGTATGTCCATCGGTAGGACAAATGAAAAGATTATCCATCGGTAGGATTTTGAATGTATGTCCATCGTTACGACAAAATGCAAACATCTTTCAACGCAAGTTTCCACCGACTTGAACGTTGAATAGATTTGGTGCAGAACCTTCACCTCTGAATAGATGCGTCTTAAACGCAAATATCTTTCAACGCAAGTTTCCACCGACTTGAACATTGAAAAGATATGGTGCACATCCTTCACCTCCGAATAGATGCGACTTAAATGCAAATATCTTTCAACGCAAGTTTCCACCGATTTGAACGTTGAAAAGATATGGTGCACATCCTTCACCTCCGAATAGATGCAACTTAAATGCAAATATCTTTCAACGCAAGTTTCCAACTACTTGAACGTTGAAAAGATATGGTGCACATCCTTCACCTCCGAATAGATGCGTCTTAAATGCAAATATCTTTCAACGCAAGTTTCCAACGACTTGAACATTGAAAAGATATGGTGCACATCCTTCACCTCCGAATAGATGCGTCTTAAATGCAAATATCTTTCAACGCAAGTTTCCACTGACTTGAACGTTGAAAAAATATGGTGCACATGCTTCACCTCCGAATAGATGCGTCTTAAATGCAAATATCTTTCAACGCAAGTTTCCACCGACTTGAACGTTGAAAAGATATGGTGCACATCCTTCACCTCCGAATAGATGCGTCTTAAATGCAAATATCTTTCAACGCAAGTTTCCACCGACTTGAACGTTGAAAAGATATGGTGCACATCCTTCACCTCCGAATAGATGCGTCTTAAATGCAAATATCTTTCAACGCAAGTTTCCACCGACTTGAATGTTGAAAAGATATGGTGCACATCCTTCACCTCCGAATAGATGCGTCTTAAATGCAAATATCTTTCAACGCAAGTTTCCACCGACTTGAACGTTGAAAAGATATGGTGCACATCCTTCACCTCCGAATAGATGCGTCTTAAATGCAAATATCTTTCAACGCAAGTTTCCACCGACTTGAACGTTGAAAAGATATGGTGCACATCCTTCACCTCCGAATAGATGCGTCTTAAATGCAAATATCTTTCAACGCAAGTTTCCACCGACTTGAACGTTGAAAAGATATGGTGCACATCCTTCACCTCACAAATAGATGCGACTTAAATGCAAATATCTTCTTGGCGATGTATAAACTTTTGCGAGGGATGGAATCTTCTCGCGATGCATAAATTTCACAAGGTATGAAATCTTCTTGCGGTGTATAAAATTTTGCGAGGAATGAAATCTTCTCGCGATGTATAAATTCAGCAAGGTATGAAATCTTCTTGCGATGTATAAACTTTTGCGAGGGATGGAATCTTCTCGCGATGCATGAATATTAACTCGCAATGCATGAATATTAACTCGCGATGCATGATCTAATAATTTTTCATTGTTACAAGGTGGATGGCTCGATGATTGTCCAACTGTAACGAGGTGGATGGATCAGGAATTGTTTTGAAAGTTTCATCTCCCCAATGCTTTCCCCTGTTCCTGTACTTGAAAAGAAATAATTAGTAGAAAAAATATCGCCTTAGCTAGCGACTAAGTCAAGAAACCTTGAGAAAAGATTCTTTAAAAGCGAATATGTACAAAAGCCTGACAACTTTAACACATGTGAGCAATCAACATTTTAGTCTTGACCCTTTTATGTTTGTCGTGACTCAAGTTTTATTAAGGATTTGTACGAGGAGCTACTGGCTTGCCATCACGATGCTGAAGATTTGCACATTGACGTTGAGCTTCAAGCACTAAATGATCTTTGTAGTTGCTATCAAGCTTCTCGCAGTACTTATCAGAATTTTGAGGTCTTCCACAAAAATTCTGTCCCAGTTAGAATTTTTGACAAATCTCAAAATGATCTTCAATCTTGACTTGTTGGCGATAATACCTTTATTGTGAATTTTTGAGATATTTTCAAAAATTCTATCCCAGTTTTATTGTAAGGAGAAATAATTATCACACTGGGTATATGACCGAGCCGTCGTGGCGCCTACATATCCTGTTGATGCAGGAATCAGGTCAAATGTAGTTCCAATCTTGTGGATGATGAGTACTGCAAAGAATCTGAAAGATTATTAGTAGAAAATGCACAATATGAACATGATGAAATATGAAAATGGTATTCCTTGCTATATTCAAAGCCTAAAGACAAGATATATCACATTTTTGGGATTGACAACCCAATGAAGTAAAATAGGCGTCTCACGCATACAAGATTAACCCGATGACACTTTTTATATTGAACAACTCAAAAGGCAATTTTTTTTTTATTTTATAAAATTGAAAGATTTTTAAAAAGGTTTTAAAATATTAAAGAATGAGTGTTTGCTCACTTTTTCTTTTCTTTTTTTTGAAAAATAAAGAATGTGATGAGATAGTCAAACCTTCACTATAATTGGTACCAACAGTTAAGATTGCAAGTAAATCTCTCATTCCCCTTTTTTTTTTTAAGATTGAATTTAAGGTAATTCCTACAGCTTCAAGTGGTACCTCCAATATACTTAAGGATCAACATGATCCGTTCATCTTGCTTCAAACAAAGGTTTTGAATTGTATCAATCCTCATGTTTCAAGTGCCCTCTCGACAAAGGCTAGTCCTATTTCACACATATTTGAAACATTTGATTATAGGACATTTTTCAAAAATGCACTCACACTCACAAAATGTTCAATGCACACAACTGTGATACCATATGCTTGACACTTATGTAAATCTCCACTAATGTGAGAATATTTAGAATGAGATCATGTAGGGCTTGTCATTGGCTTATAACGTAGGCTTAGGAATGGGTAGGATATTTATTTGGGATAAAAGTGACTTAATTCCTCCTTGAGTGTCATACAGAATTTGTGCTCTTAATGATTGGTACGCCTTTGCGTTAGATCCTCTTCATTGTTTTCCCCCCTTTCAACTTCTTTTGAATTCTCATTTTTGACTCTTTTTCCTTCTTCTTCTTTTTTCTTCCTTTGTTTCGACTTCTTTTGAGTTCTCATTTTTTGGAGCTTTTTCATTCTTCTCTTCTTCTTCTTCTTTTTTTACCCTCTTTGTTTTGACTTCTTTTGAGTCCTTATTTCTTGGAGCTTTTCTTTTATTTCACTCCTTTCTTATAAATTTTTCTCCTTTTTGTTGGAGTATTTTCCTTCCCACCTTTCATTGACCTTGTAAGGGTATTTTTGTCTTTCTTTATTTCTTTCACCTTTTCTTTCTTCCTTTATTTTTTTTTTCTCTAGAAGTCTTTTGTTTTCTTGACTTTGGGAGACTCGATATCTTTGCTTTCGGATATATCAAACATGGATCTTCTCTTATAATTTGCACATTCTTGGTGCACTCAAGAAGGTTGGGCCAAGAGAGGATAGTGCTTGTAAGCACTTAAAAGGGTAGTGGTTAAAATGTGGTTGTCCAAAGAAAGGTTTCAGGCTCAAAGTGGGAAAAATAGGGATTAATATAACTTGGTAGGCTTTGAAAGGCACAATCGGGTCAAAAAAGGCCTACAATCCTTTCTCAAACCAAACATTACTCAGGATTTTGCCTCGAAAAATATTCAGGTCAAGTTCTAGATCAACAGTGTAACACAATTGAACTTTGATCAAAAGCTCACCACACAATGCACATGAAACATAAGGTTAGTTTTATTCTTATCTTGATTGCATGCAAGAGAATTTTCAAGCATCACAAAAGTACAGATAAGAGGTACCACGAGAATCTATAGTTTACCGCAAAGTCAGTCTTTTCCATCATATCAAATATATTTACATGCTCTTAACTGCATAGGTCCCGACCGAGCTGAAGACATGACTCTTACAGTATGTACAAGTAATGTTTTTTTTTTTTTGAAAGAATGATTACCGAACCCGAGAAGGGCTGCCTACATATCTCATTAAGATGAGAATCAGGTGTGCGTAGTTCATGCAGATATGACTTGGAAAATATTAACAAACTATTTTATTTTATTTTTATTTTATTTTTGGAGAAGATAATACCGAACCCAAGAAGGGTTGCCTACGTATCTCATTAAAATGAGAATCAGGTACGCGTAGTTCGTCCAGATATGACTTGGAAAATATGCACAAACTATTTTTTTTTTACTTTTGGAGAAGATAATACCGAACCCAAGAAGGGTTGCCTACGTATTAAAATGAGAATCAGGTACGCGTAGTTCGTCCAGTTATGACTTGGAAAATATGCACAAACTATTTCTTTTTTTACTTTTGGAGAAGATAATACCGAACCCAAGAAGGGTTACCTACATATCTCATTAAAATGAGAATCAGGTACGCGTAGTTCGTCCAGATAAGGCATATAATAATTTAAAGATTTAGACAACTCAAAGAAATTCCTAGGTCTAGCGCCACTAAAATTTGTAGTCATGAAGTTGCTTTTTTTTTTTTTTCCGCACCAATATGTTTTATAGCCTCATAATCGTCAATATTTATACTGTCTGTTGAATGTAACCTATGAATTTTTACAGTAATGATTTGTTGTACTCTTTTTGGATGTTTTCTTGGACCTTTGTCTCTTCCCAATTTTCACGAGATCCAGACATTGTTATGACCATCCCCGACTGATGTCGGGGATGGTATTCCTACAAAAATATGAGAAATATGTGAGAGCAGGAACATCATGCAAAATAATAATAAAAATAAATGGATGCGACCTCATAGTCAAATACTCCCCTGATTTATCGTTTTGACTTAATATTAATGTCTTGCGAAATACAAGGACTCAAATTTCGCTAATCCTCTTGTCTCTTGTGACTTCGGACAAATAATGATTTCTAAATCCGAACATAAATCATTTTTTCGCTATGAAGAAGAACAACTCAAAATGTAAAAGTGTTAGTTCCTGTACATAATGGATAATGCAAAATATCACACAAATAATGAATTAAACACATAAATACTGTTTTAATTAAAGAAAAACTGAAATATATCACATAGCATACAAACAATTATTGCGCGTCCTATACAAATATGTGACCCTTTTATGCCTAGGGTAGGCCTATCGATTATGGATGTATTACGCCCTTTGACAACTTTCCATTGTTCCCCAAAACACTTAGGACAATTTTATGAATAAATGAAATACAATTATGAAGTTAGGGGAAAAAGAAAGAAGGAAAAAATTATAAATATTCAATCCCACGTAGGGGTACCATCCTATTCTATGCCATTGCGGAAGGGTCTTCCCTTTGAAATTCTTGTCATCTCCGATTGCCAACACTTTTGGATGGAATGATGGTTTCTGAAAACCCGAGTTTGACAAAAGTAAACTATTAAAATAACCTTCTAATTCAGATGGACAGTGGTTTGTCAAACGGCGTATACATCCTTCAAATTACACACAATTGTGATCGTCCTTTTAGGCTAGAGGCCATTATGGACTCAAGGTGGTCTTTCTAATGTACCCAGCACACCTTGGGTGTTAGGGTCATCTTAGGTCAAAAATGCACTAAATCTGGGATTTGGTTTCGCTCTATCTTAGTTTAACTAAGAGTGAGTTGTATTTAGAGTAGAAAGGGTAACCCAAGCGGACTACTTGGGCTGGGACAGTTAACGATTGTTGACTATCAAGTAGCCAACTACACTCGTCAGGGTGCCCCGAAAAAATTTTGGTTAACGAACGATTGCGAACCCGCATAATCGTCCTTTAAGTAAAAAATAAAAATAAAATTAGATGTCGTTTGACGAAATAAATGTTGTGCATGCAATGACAATATACAATAAATAATGAATCAATACTGAGTATAATATGCAAATAATCAACAAAATATACAAGATATAATGAATAACACAATGAAAGAATAGTATCCTCAATTTGAAAAAATGAACTCATAATGGTTAGAACCTCCATGTCCCCAGCGGAGTCGCCATTTTGTTTACATCCCCACTCTGTTCAAATAGGGCAAAACGTCGCGGCAACTCAAAAATAATGAATTGATTCAATTTTAAAAGAGTTTTAAAAATAAACGAGTTTTAAAAAGAGTCGCCACCTAATTTTAGGAAAAAAACTAGGAAAACCATTATGTGATCTACGAAACCAAATTGATTCTAGGTAAGGGGTTCAAATTATTCCGAACGGAAGGGATTAGGCATCCTTTGGAATCCACAAATGTGGTTCCCGACTGAGTCCATTTTCTCAAATTGAGGAGGAAAATAAAATTATGTACAAATATATCAACATGCAATATACACAAATAATAAAATAAAAAAATATATGAAACGGCCTAATATTTGCCTAACGTAATATATACAAAATATTGAATAAAGAGTATAATTCGAACTTAATTCGAATAACTTCAATAGGAAGCAACTCTGAGGTACCTGTAAACACACTTAGTAAAAGTGTTAGTAATAAATAAATAAAATAAAATTGAATATATGAAATAATAACTTAAAAATAAAAATCCGTCTTCTTAACATTGGAGACCTTGGAAATCGACGGTAATTTCTTCATCGGCCATTTTAACAATTTTAACAAACAAGTTATATGAACTTAAACTAAAAATTTCCGTCTTTTAATATTGGGTAGGCCTCCAAAACCGACGGAGAGTTTTTTCATTGGCCAATTTCAACATATAAAATCTATAAACTTAAATTAAAATTCCGCCTTTTTTAAAATGGGGAGGCCTCCAAAACCGACGGAGAGATTGTATCATTCGCCAATTTCAACATATAAAATATATAAACTTAAATTAAATTTCCGTCTTTTAATATTGGGGAGGCCTCCAAAACCGACGGAGAGATTTTATCATTGGCCAAATTTAACAAGCAAATAATATAAAGTTAACCAAATTTTCCGTCTTTTAAAATGGGGAGGCCTCCAAAACCGACGGAAAGATTTTTTCATTGGCCATTTTTAACATTTAATACTATATATCAATTTAACGAAGAACCAAAAGAAACAAAAAGTAATAATTAAGATTACAAATAGTCTAAGTTAATCGTAAATATGGCTCTAACATTTTTAACAAACTTTCACAAATATTTTCAGTTAAGTTAACGACAACTTACAGTGAGTAAAGGACATGGACATTCCTCAACAATAATATATAAAATAATAAAGATTTGAAGCAACATTGGTGACCACCAAATGTAGGCAACAACAAACAAAACTTATATATCCATCATAACAAATAATAATAATAAAAATGATAAAAGAGTATTAATAACAATCATAATAATAGAATATAACAATAAAAAGCAACAATGATAAAACTAACAGTAATATATACAATTTAACAAGTAGTAAATTTCATACGATATATTTATCAAATAAAACAAAACTTAACACATAAGTGTACTCAACCAAACAACATAATAATAATAATAAAATTAGTCTAAATAAAAAAAAAGAATATCAAAGGTGATGATTCCATCAATAATCCAAATTTTTTTTTCTAAAACCATAGGAAATGAATAACATGAACCATAAGAACCACAATATCACAAAAACAAACATAGCAATAATATAAAAGGGAGGCGACACAGTAAATAAAAAATATAAATAAAATACTACAACATCCAAAAATATAACCAAACAAATTTGTAAGAAATTAGAAGTAAAATAGAAAACAATAGTGATATTATTGGAGTGTCAAACCTCTGTTGGTAGCACTATTTTCAGATTTCACCGGAAGAAGATGTTATTGTCATTGTTGGTTGGAGTTTAATGGAACTTGAGATTCTTGTTAGTCGTTTAATTGAGCTACCTTGTTGATTGGTGGAGTTCGGCGAGCTCGAAAACTCGCCGGAGTATCTGCAAAAAAGAAGAAAATCGGTAAGGGAGAGCGGGGAAGGGACTGATTCGATGGTCAGTGAGGGAGAAAGGGTTGTTTTCCGGTGGTCGATTTGGTCGGAGATGGGGTTCTATTGTGTGGTTTCCAGGAAAACGACAAAAGGCAGGGTTTTTTTTGAGTGGTTGTTGTTAGCTGGAGAAATGGAGGAGTGGACAGTGATGGTTTGGTGTTATTTCCGGTGAGGCGCTGGCCGGAAGAGATGAAAAAAAGGGAGAAGGGGCGGCTGGAGAGAGGGGTGAAGAGAAGAGGTAGAGAGGGGGAGAAAAAGATTAGGGTTAGCATTAATAAGAAAATACAAAATGGGCTCAAATGATGGGCTTAGCATTGTGGCCAAAATTATCTCAATAGAATTTCTAAAAACAATTTCGTATTTGACTAAATTTTAGACTGTGTTAAATTCAACATAAATATTAACAAATGTAACAAATAAAATGAAATTTTAAAATAACATAATGAACGTAACTAATGACATGTGAAATGCAATTTAAAAATTAACTAACAAAAATCCTAAATTTTGATAAATAAAGATAGTTAATGATAAACTTATTTAAAATTATATAAAAAAAATTATTTTAAGCTATTAAATAAATAAAACTTCAAAATTATGAACTTTTTAAAATGTTAGGCCAAAATTGGGTGTCAACATTTAGGACCTTAGAACACTAAGACCAACATATTAGGCTCTAGAGCACCTAAGCTATTTTCAAGGTCTTACAATCTCCCCACTTGGACAACATTCGTCCTCGAATGACACTTGCCACTCTCCGAACACTTCCAAGATTAGAGATTCAACTAGCAGCACATAACAAAACCATACTACACATATCTAAGAAGAAATCATCAACTTCACATAATCAAAAGATTCACAACACAACAAGAAACTAGAAAACAATTCTATAACTCGTTATGCTACAAAACTCACTTGCTTCAATCCAAATGGCAAAAACTCATTTTATATTCAACATCATACTCATATACATCAGTTCTAACCACATAACAAGAATTTTAGACCAAAGAATCACTTAGTTATTTTCTCAAAAAAATTACAGTGAGCAGTTCATAAAGAAACAGTGATTTTAGAAACTTTTTCCAAAATGAAATTTTTAGGCAATTCTTTATATAGACATGCTAATATGCAAGATAACATCATGCAAACACATCATACAACATGCTCAAAGCTTCATAAAACACACAATGCAAGAAGTAAATGAAATTCAATTTCAACCAAACTCCTAAACATCATGCACATGCAACAATTCGAGGAATTCTATCCCATCTACAAACCACACTCCCCCGCTTAAAAGGAACTCATACTATCAAAAGAGTAACAAGAACTTACCAATATCATCATCACCATCACCCGACTTCTCAATTCTAGTACGGAATGAATACAAACGCCTCTTAGTTGGAGCATCATCCTTTGGAACACTAGGCTCAACTTGCTTACCCTCTCTACCTCTAGAAGCAATCATAGGACAATCTCTAGCCTTATGTCCTCCCTTACCACAACCAAAGCAATTTCCGGTACCCAAAAGACACTCACCATAGTGACCTTTGCCACAATTGGCACAAGTAGGCTTGCTATCCTTAGAACCACCTCCTTTCTCAAACTTCTTCTTAGGAACACTGGGTCCATCTTGAGTTCGAACCCTCTTTTTGAACCTAGGTTGCACTTGGTCACTAGCAACACCCCTCTTCAAGCTACTAGACTTCCTCCCAAGATTAGATTATTCACATGATTGTGCATACATCAAGTGTCTAGATAAGGCCACATTATCATGTAGTATAGTCGCATAGCATTCTTCCCTCACTAAGTCTCTCAACCTAGATGTCACAGTGCTCTCCATAACCCTAGGCACCATACTGAAATTGATTTGAGTAGTTACGGCTTGAGATAAAGCCATTAAAGCCTCTCCAATCACCCTATTAGATAACTCCGGCACCTCATTAGCTCCATCCACATTAGGAACATGATCACCTTGGGGAGGCACTTCATCACCTTGCCCATCTTGGACACCTTGCTCATCTTGAGCAACTTGCTCAACTTGAGGAACCTCATCATTCACCCTCTCCTCTTCCAATCTTCTAGCGGCCATCCTTCTAGTATTCATCTCCTAGCAAACACAAGGAAACTCATAAGAAGGATAATCATAACATTACTCTACCGCACGATATAGGAGTAGAAAAGAAGGGAAACTCTATCGTCCTATAGCCTCTCGCCCATAGATGTGTCGCGACTCACACCGATGGTTAAGACTCTACTAGACGTGACTTCATGAGACTTTTTGATACCTAATACTACTTTCACCAATCCTATGCTCTGATACCAACTTTGTCACAACCCGAGACCATACCCTAGCAGATAGGGTGCATCTTGGATTGCGACCGGCGTCGTCGAACTCTCAGAGTTCTAAGACAAGCCTCATTCATATCATTCATCGCATATACATAGTGAAAAGTAGTGCGGAATTAAAACTTTTCACTAAAACATAATATAGTCTTTAAAAACCTCTTTCATATAAAAGTAATAGAAATGCTAAGTCTCAATCATAATCTTAAGACACAAGAGTACTTTAATACGAAAATAGAAATAACATAGTCTTATTACAATACTTCATAAAAGAAACATAAGATGACATATATGACCTCGATACAAATGAAGACATACTTCAATTCTTCTACTCGGACGATCCTTCTAAGCCCAAGTCTTCTTCTCCGAAGCTCCTTACCTACCAAGGACTATAGATAGAAAATAAAGCATGGAATTAGTACAACCACATGTACTAAGTATGGCTATATGCATAAAATCATGAAAATGGACTTTATTGGAAATATGCATCTTTTCATTTAGAAATCATAGATTAAACATAAGAACATCATTTATCAATTAAGAAACACATAAGATAACAATTAACCAAAGATAGCATTTAAGAAACTCACTTTACAGTGAGTTCACTTCACTGGACTTCACTTCACTGTTACAGTGAAGTCCAAACCTTTCTTTCAACATTTCCTAGCATGTAATTCCCTCACTTAAAGTCATCCTAAGATTCACTTAACTCACACAAAGAGAGACCGCCCATACACCCTCTCTAGATGTGCCTAAACGACCCTTAAGATTACCTACGATGAGTCACATACATACTTAGAAAATAATCATAAACATCTATGTAAGATTCTTCTACCAAAGGTCAATTCCAAGGTTTTCTTGAGTAAGTGTGGAGCGACCGCCCATACAATCTCTATCACACACACACAGGAGATCCTATAGACTACCTCAAATAGAATCATTGCCACTAAACACACCTACACTTAGATTAGAAGATATTCTCTTTCCAAAGCCTATCAAAAGACCTACTTAAGTAAATCAAGAAGATATGTCCATGGTACAATGACCTCTTCAAGATTACCTAAATAGTCCTTAAGACTTCCTAAGGTTTAGATCATGTCAACAAGATTAACCAACTTCCCTAACTAGAGTCATCCTCAAGACTTCCAAAGATAAGACATGAAGAGACCATCCTTTTATGTCCTCCTCACACTTTAGCTAAGGAATGCTTAAGTCACTTTAGATTAGGTACTCAACCATTCACATAGTTACTAACAAAGGTCATTAGTTCATTAGTTCATTAAGACTCATACATCACATAAGACACTCACATAAAGCATCACATAAGACACTCACATAATGGATCACATAATGGTCTTTGGACAAAACCTAGGAACTCCACATAACACCTTCAAAGTCTATTGTGCAATGTCTAGATAGCGTCCCATACCACCACCTAAACCTCATAAACTTATCTAATGCTAATAGGTATTCCACATGATGAGAATAGGCAATAACCGACATAGACTATGGTAGCAAGACATGGAATCCGAAGTTCTATCCTACTTCGATGAGGTTGTTCTACTTGCCAATGGTAGAACTTGGACACATCCCATGTAGGCACATGGTTAAGGAATATGAAGGGCGTATTAAGCATTCAGTCTGTTCTTTAACTAAATCCTCTTTACCCAACTCATACTCACTCGGTGCTAGCCTTTGTTCTCATAGATTAGTTCACATTAAGGTTCATATAAATAGGTCCTTATCTAGTTCATGACCCCCTTTACATTCACCCTACCAAAGCAAGTTCCACTAGGGCATATCTTACTTTAGCGACAAGAAGCTCATAGCGATTTTCCTAAGGTATGATATGATGCCGTTCCAGCCAACCATCCCTAAGTCCATCACTCATAACATTAAGGATACCATTACGGCTAACTACTTCACAATTCATAACCTCGCCACTAAGTTCAAGGTTCCACATAACATTGACCTTCTTATCATTAAGGTCCCACCTATATTTATTATTCAATACTAAGAGTTATAACACCCTATATCAAGACATCACATACTCATAATCATATATACATCAAGTAAGAGATACAAGTCAACCAAGACAAGACATCACATACTTCACTTTTAACCCATAATACAAGCCATTCTAGAAACACTTCTAAAACAACCTATCATCTTCAAGTCATCCTATATATCATCATAACATCATTAATATACTCCACATAGACTCATAAAGTCAAGTATGAATAACCAAGACCTAACCTAACACTATACTCATAATGTCAAGTAAAAGTCTAACATGATCACTTAAGGCAACATAACTAGAAGAATACATACATGACTATATAACTTCACGTGTAGATAAGTAATGACATACTCACATCATCAACTACACAAATAGCCACATAACTTCAAGTAATTGCCAATAAGGCCATCCTCATAATATTGCATAAAGTAACGTCGACAAGGCCACATCAATTGCAAATAAAACACATAACACCGCCACCATAAGTGGACCATACCAAACACAATAGAATCGAAGTATAATTAATATCAAATTAAGGAAAACGGGGCAGCATACCTTCATCCCCATATCCACACTTCAATTCAATGCCAAATCAACCAATTCAACATCACAAGGCCCTTACCCATGGCCATGAACAATAATTCAAAGCAATAACCATAAAACTCAATGAATCTACATCAATTCAATCTAGGATTAACAATCTAAGATCAATTATATATCAATTGAACACAATTCTTAT
The DNA here is from genome assembly GCA_016801875.1 of Solanum sitiens. Classification (NCBI taxonomy): domain Eukaryota; kingdom Viridiplantae; phylum Streptophyta; class Magnoliopsida; order Solanales; family Solanaceae; genus Solanum; species Solanum sitiens. The sequence goes on from JABWTJ010000378.1 coordinate 791,316, forward strand.
ATCATTAGAAAGCCCATAAGAAACTACACAACAATTCATCAATATAAGCTTAATATCAAGTAACCCAAAAAGTAGTCAAAACTAGGGTTCATCAATTTACATGGGTTCATAGATAATTTATGTTGAAATCATCAATACAATATCAATTGGATCATAATTTAATGTTTAGAAATCATTTATGCAAGAACCCATGGTAGAATCCCGAAATTGGACAATTCACTTTAGAAAACTTTGTAAAACACTTTGAGGATTGGGCTCCTTGATGAAATAAGTTTCAAGGATCAAAAGCCATACCTCAAGGATGATAATTCTTCACTTTGATGAAGAATTTCCACTCAAGAACCCCTCACCAAGCTGCCTCTTCAATGGAGTCTTCAATGGAGGTTTTGGGATTAAGAGACTTTGGGTTTTGATTTTAGAAGAATAATGAAGTCTCTAGGGTCTTAACCACTTAAATAGTTAATCAAAATACCCATAAGACCCCTAAACAACCGCCTAAACTCTTATTTAGACATGGGGTGAATTTGCCAATTCACCCCTAACTTGGCAAAAAATCTATGCAGGAGACTTTGGCTGCGACGACCTGCTTGTGACGGGGCGTCACGGGTGCAACGGCCCGTCATGGACCTCCATTGCAAGATCCAGTGGCTTTCCAAGGGTTCCCCCTACACCCTTGGACAAGTCCCCCACGAAGAATCCCTTGTGACGGGGCGTCACAGCCATGACTGGCCGTTGACAGCTCCGTCGCCAAGCCTGCCTGGGACAGCCTGCTATCAGATTTTGAGTCCTTTCCTCAAGGACCCTTTGATGGTCCTTGGGGATAATTTCCCAGACGTTTCCAACCCAAATATGATCATCTATGAGTTTAAAACCTCTCACATGAATTTCATCCAAAACGAACACATAAAACTCGACAAAACACACATAAACGTACAAGGTCGACTCAAGGCATATCTTTCGAATGCCTTGGACGTTCTTGGTCGTTTGACCTCCAAACTTCACGAAACTTTAACCACTGACTATACATGCTATATTAACTCTATTAAGAACCTTAAAACACCATGAAACACACATAAACAAATAGAACCACATTTTAGACATTTAGGTGACTTAGTCGTCAAACGTCTTAGTCGTCCCTTGACGTTTGACTTCCAACACCTCTAATACTTTAGCTACTGCCTATAAACAACATATTAAACATATTTAGGACCTTAGAACACTAAGACCAATATATTAGGCTCTAGATCACCTAAGCTATTTTAAGGTCTTACACCTGGTATGTTTTTTACAGTGATTAATTTTTGCTTATTTTATTAATTTTTGTTTTTGAGTATATGTTTTAAGCTTTGTTGTCTTTATTTATTCTTTTAATCATTAGACTATTGGTTTCATGTAGATTAGAATTCTTAAACTTGTAAAATAAATGACTCTGATCTTTATAGAGTTTTAAGTGGATAAAAGATTCATGGAATATCCTAGAAGGGACTTTGAGTGTTCAAAGGTTGGTGGTTCCACAGTACCTTGGATGATAAGTATTGTACTCAACCTTAATTAAATCTTTGGGGTTCAAATGCTGGATTGGAGTCAATGAATTATCCCTCAAAGTATGATGAATCTATATTAATCAAATATTAAAGAAATAATTATCTCCTTATAAATATTAGATTAAAAGTCCCAAAAAATAAATTTTTAACCATATTGATCGAAACATAAACAACAAAATATGTCTTTGTTCTATCAAAGTAGTGTCATCGACTGCGTATGATTTTGATAAGGGACCTGCCAAGACATCATTTGATCCAAATTATTTGAGCGACATACGTTATTTCATTGAAATCCAAGAGATGTGTTTTTATATTTTAATAAGCTTATCAAGTACACAACTAATTATATACGATGTATAATATTTAGATTATGTATGTTGAGGTCTTGAATAGGACAAAAACTCTCGAAGTTGATGAATACAATATTCGTACCACTTTTTGAAAATACAAATATAGACAATGAAACAATTACATAATTTTTCGAAAGACTTTGGTGATGAACAACTATAGTAAAATAAAGAATTAATAACAAAATTTATAAACACTTAGAATCAAATGAGTTTCGTTTAAAGATTACAAAACATTTCATATCTTCTTTGGATAAAATATTCATGAGAATTTTCATAGGGTTGTACCCTCTCGAAAACACTTACATTATCAAATGTTCAGAAGTATATTATTATTGACGTAGTTCACCACCGCGCGAACCGCGGGCAATTTACCTAGTGAGAAGCATAAGCCATTATTATTTATTTTCTGGAATAACTTAAAGATAGAGTCTTGCAGATTTAATCTCTCTGATTTTGTCCAAATCGTTTACTTTTCCATCTCTAAAGAGATGATGCATGAGAACATAACCAATTAGAAAACAAGAAAATCAAATTGTTTCACTTAATTAATACAGAACTATAGGTATGAGATGCACATGTACAACCCAATTTCTTTTCTATTTTATAAATGCGAGACAAGGTGTAGTGAACTCATTCACCAGCATTCCCCTACAGTTTAAAATGATAATTAATCTGAATTTTAAAAAGTTCGTAGAGAAAATATATGATACGTTTTCATTATAATTTACAACCTTAAATAAATATGTGTCGAAGTTAAAAGAAAGACACTAAGGATTCGTTTTGTTCGTTGACAAAATTATTTAGTACTATAATTTTGTTAGTAATATATCAAAAAAGTATATTTAGATGTCTATGTTCCATACCCTCCAAGTGAATGACAATTGCTGTAAAGAAAAGGAAGTAAACGAGAATGTGAACCCAAAAATAGAGCAAAAGAGAAGAAAAAGCTACCGTGGTCTTCTTTATTCTGATGCAACTTGAAACTGAGAGACCTCCCTATTAAATAGCCTTACAACGGAACTGAAATACTAAAATTTAGGTACCCACTAATTACTAATTAACTATTAATCTGGCACAATATCTAAGCTTTCTAAAATAAAGAAAACTAAGATTTGGTAAAGTATCATTGAATCACTTCTCAACCCCCCCACCCCCACCCCGATTCAAACATGCAAACTCCAAACTGACCTCTGAAGAACTCGTTCTTTGATTAGGGTAGTGACTTCATGAAGATGTCTGCTATTTGCTCATTTGTAATGCAACACTTCAAAATAATTTCACCAGTAGAGACAAATGTTGGGAAATTCGGGTAATTTCCCTACAAAACGGAACAACTTTAGTGAAATGAACCGGTTCAAATGAACTGAACCGGACAGAACACTAACAAAGATACCCGACAAGTAATATCGAATATTAACTGAAAAGAAGAGAAAAGAGACCGAACAATTTTAATAATGGAGTTCAGCCGCAAAAGCTTAATCTCCGAGCACCGCTCAAAGCAGCCTGCTTTTATTAGATAGAGAGAAGAGATTACAAATGGTGCATTTTACAATGAAGGAGGAGGAGTTCTTTTATAACCCCAAATTCTCCTTCACAATACATAAAACTCCGATGTGGGACTAAATAATTAGGCCAAAGAGTCAACAAATCTCCACCTTGGCTTAATATCCAGTCCCACCAAATACAAATCTTCTCAAACAAACAAATAATAAAAGCAGTTTTCACGTTGCTTCCAAATTTGCGCCGTGAGGCGCCAACTTCAAATGTGCAGGACATTGACCAAGTCTAAACAGTGTTCAAACTTGGCCTTTGTAACCACCTTGGTCAGCATATCTGCGGGATTCTCCGTAGTATGAATCTTCAACAGAAGTATCTCCTCTTCTTCGAGAATTTCCCTCACAAAGTGATAGCGAACATCAATGTGCTTCGTCCGTGCATGAAAGACTTGATTCTTTGCTAAATGAATAGCACTCTGACTGTCAGAATAAACCTCAAGTTGTTTCTGACCAACTCCCAAGTCTTTAAGCAACCCATGAAGCCAAATCGCCTCCTTTACAGCCTCTGTAATCGCCATATACTCTGCCTCTGTCGTAGACAAAGCCACCGTTGACTGTAAAGTAGACTTCCAACTAACTGGCGCTTTTGCTAAAGTGAACAAATAGCCAGTTGTAGATCGTCGCTTATCCAAATCACCTGCATAGTCAGAATCACAGTATCCAACTATGCATTGACCAAGTGATTTATCCTGCTCGAATACCAATCCAATATCTACGGTATTTTGCAGATACCGTAGAATCCATTTCACAGCTTGCCAATGACCCTGGCCTGGATCATGCATGTACCTGCTAACAACACTAACAGCCTGTGAAATATCTGGTCTCGTACACACCATTGCATACATCAAGCTTCCAACTGCATTTGCATACGGGACTTTCGCCATGTATTCTCGCTCTTCATCAGTCGTCGGAGATAACCGGCTACTCAGTTTCAAATGAGGAGCAAGTGGGGTACTCACGTGTTTTGTATCTTCGTGCATACCAAAACGTCTTAGTACCTTCTTCAAATACTGCTTCTGTGACAGCCAAAGCTTGCCTCTCTCTCTGTCCCTGTTTATCTCCATGCCGAGAATCTTCTTGGCTTCCCCCAAATCCTTCATCTCGAACTCTTTACTCAACTGAGCCTTCAGTTTGTCAATCTCAGTTTGGCTCTTTGCTGCAATCAGCATATCATCAACATATAAGAGTAAGTAGATGTAGGAACCGTCTTGAAGCCTGCGCAAATACACACAATGATCGTATTTGCTTCTCTTGTACTTCTGACCCTTCATGAAACTATCAAATCGTTTGTACCACTGTCTCGGAGATTGTTTCAGTCCGTACAATGATTTGACAAGTTTGCAAACCCAATTCTCTTTATCAGCAACCTTATTTCCTTCTGGCTGAGTCATATAGATTTCCTCCTTCAAATCACCGTGTAGGAACGCGGTCTTCACATCAAGTTGAGCTAGCTCCAAATTCAACTGCGCTACCAAGGCCAACATAATTCTAATGGAGGAATGTTTAACAACTGGAGAAAATACCTCATTATAATCAATTCCCTCCCTTTGAGCGTAGCCTTTAGCTACCAACCTTGCCTTGTAGCGAACATCGTCTTTATCGGGAAATCCTTCTTTCTTTGCAAATACCCATTTGCATCCAATTGCCTTCTTGCCTATCGGTAGTTGTGTCAACTTCCACGTCATGTTCTTCTTGAGGGATTGCATTTCCTCTTCCATTGCACCTGCCCAATTGCCACTTTCTGAACTTCGTATGGCCTCTGGGTAGGTGGATGGAACATCTTCATCTGAAACTGGAAGTGCATAAGCTACCATGTCAGTGAAACGAGCGGGCTTTTGGATCGCTCGTCTCTGTCTTCTAACTGCAATTGGCTCCGATTGCTGTAGAGGTTCTTGGGTAGGAACCTCTTCCTCATCTGACTCTTCTTCTGCCGTAGGAGAGTCACTCGTGGTGCTCCGTGCTGGGATCACCACTGTCTCCTCAAACTCCACCTGCTTCGGAGTACACGCCACCTGTTCAGGAGTACTCTCAGCATCTTCTGGATTTACCTTCTTTAACATGGCAGATTCATCAAAGGTAACATCTCTGCTTATAATTGTTTTCTTTGCCTCGAGACACCACAGACGGTATCCCTTCACTCCAGCATTGAATCCCATGAACAAAGCCTTCTTTGCCCGTGGATCCAACTTTGATTCAATCACATGATAATATGCAACAGAACCAAAAACGTGCAAAGTATCATAATCAGTTGCAGGTTTTCCAGACCATACCTCTAATGGAGTTTTGCCATCAATAGCAGATGATGGCAAACGATTGACGAGATGTTGAGCATATGTTATCGCCTCAGCCCAAAATTTTCTGCCTAACCCAGCATTAGACAGCATACAGCGAACTTTCTCCACAAGTGTCCTGTTCATACGCTCTGACACCCCATTCTGTTGCGGTGTTTTCCTGACGGTGAAGTGCCGAACTATGCCACAGTCTTGGCATACCTTAAGGAACGGATCACTCTTGTATTCTCCACCATTGTCTGTTCGGAGAACCTTGATCTTCCTTCCCGTCTGGTTTTCAACTTGAACTTTCCACTTAAGGAAAATTCCAAGTACATCATCTTTGTTCTTCATAGAAAACACCCAAACTCTCCTGGAAAAATCATCAACAAAAGTGACAAAATAATGCCTTCCTCCAAGAGACGGAGTCTTGGCAGGTCCCCATACATCTGAATGCACATAATCCAGAATACCCTTGGTATTATGAATTGCAGTGCCAAACTTCACTCTTCGTTGTTTTCCAAGAACACAATGTTCACAAAACTCAAGTTTGCAAGTCTTCGTACCTTTCAACAATCCTTGCTTGGCAAGAATTTGCAAAGATTTTTCACCAGCATGTCCCAACCGCATATGCCACAGCTTCGTTGCCTCAGTATCTTTCTTGGTGCAAGAAGTTACTGTTGTTACTGTCCCGACCACTGTACTACCTTGATAGTAATACAGATTGTTCTTTCTCACACCCTTCAACATCACCAACGCTCCAGAAGTTGCTTTAAGAACTCCATCTCGCATCGTTATAACTAGGCCTTTAGATTCTAAAGCCCCCAATGAGATGAGATTCTTCTTCAACTTTGGCACGTACCGCACATCTCGCAAGATTCTGGTGGATCCATCATGATTCTGCAGTTTGATTGAACCTATTCCGGTTGTTTTACATGAATTATCATTACCCATGTAAACAACTCCGCCATCGAGATCCTGAAATTCAAAGAACCACTCCCGAATGGGACACATATGATAGGTACAACCTGAATCCAATATCCACTCATCTGCATGTGATGTTGTAGGAGCGACCACTAAAGAGATATCTGATTCCGCATCGCTTTTGCATTCTGCAACATTGGCGTCTTGCGGAGCCTTCCCTTTCTTCTTCAACTTTGGACAGTCTTTCCTCCAGTGCCCTTTCTCATGACAGAAAGCACACTCATCTTTGGCAATGGCTCGACCTTTTGATTTGGACCTTCCTCTTCTCCCTTTTGTCTGGTTTTGATGACGACCTCTTGCCACCAATACTTCTTCTGATGTTGTTGCCTTTGTTTTCATCTTATCCTGCTTTCTCAGTTCATGACTATATAAAGCAGAACAAACAGCATCTAACGACACATTCTCCTTCCCGTGAAGTAACGTTGTCTCCAAATGTTCAAATTCATCGGGAAGAGATGATAACAACATCAAAGCCAGATCTTCATCATCGAATATGACATCTAAATTAAGCAAGTCTGCTACTAATTGATTAAACATAGTGATATGTTCATTCATAGTAGTACCTTGTTTGTAATCAAATCGGAACAACCTTTTCTTCATTAGGAGCTTGTTCTGACCACTCTTTTTCAGAAACTTGTCCTCCAATGCCTTCCACAATTTGTATGCAGAAGTCTCATTCTTGAAAGCATACTTTTGCTCCCTGGATAGACACGATCGAATTGTTCCGCATGCCAACCGATTAATGATTTTCCAATCTTTATCTTCAACTCCTTCTAGTTTGACTTCTTCAATAGCAATATCAAGACCCTGCTGGAAAAGGGAGTCCAAAACCTCCCCTTGCCACATACCGAAATGGCCCGTACCATCGAATATTTCAACCGCCAACTTCAAAGTAGACATCGGGAATCTTGACCATGATGACGAGGCACCCGATGTCTTCGGTGGAATATTTGCAACAGACTCCATTTCTTGATCTTTATTTGCCATTACAGACTCAAAAAAAAATATTGGATATTACAACAGAATTCAAACAATCGAAGGCTTCTACTGAGACAAAGTAATTCCTTTCTGGTGTGGAAGATCAGGCTAAACTGCAACCACAGAGCATACTCAGACAGAACTCTGACTTAGAAAAAACTTTCGACACAAAATGACCAAAATAATTCTTTTCTGATGTGGAAGATCAGACTCAGCTGCAACCACAGAGCATACTCAGACAGAACCTTGGCTCTGATACCACTTGTTGGGAAATTCGGGTAATTTCCCTACAAAACGGAACAACTTTAGTGAAATGAACCGGTTCAAATGAACTGAACCGGACAGAACACTAACAAAGATACCCGACAAGTAATATCGAATATTAACTGAAAAGAAGAGAAAAGAGACCGAACAATTTTAATAATGGAGTTCAGCCGCAAAAGCTTAATCTCCGAGCACCGCTCAAAGCAGCCTGCTTTTATTAGATAGAGAGAAGAGATTACAAATGGTGCATTTTACAATGAAGGAGGAGGAGTTCTTTTATAACCCCAAATTCTCCTTCACAATACATAAAACTCCGATGTGGGACTAAATAATTAGGCCAAAGAGTCAACAACAAACCTCAAATATAGTGATAGTGAAAAAGTCCAGTTGCACTAGTTGGTTTATGATTAAAATCTGCAACAAGTCTCTGTAACCGAATTGCTCGACAAGCTATAGAGGTTGCTACAATATATTCATTTTCTGAAGTAGAACTCCACTTCCAGCTTCTATGAAAATCCATGAAACTGCTCCAGATACAAGATTAAACGAGAAACCATGTTATCTCTTTCTATCGTAAATGAAGCATGCATAATCACTATCATCAAAGCCAGTTAGTGTGAAATTTTATCTTAGCATACCAAATTTCATGCATTGTTGTCCTAGCTATATATCTCAGTACTCTATTTTTAGCTCCAAGGTGAAGCTTGCTTGGATTGCATAAATATCGATATGACTCTAACAGAGAAAGCAATGTATGGTCTTCTATGGGACAAGTAATTCAAACCACCAACCATACTTCTAAATAAGTAGCATTTTCCATTTCAAAACCATCATTACGACAAACTTCTCATTAATATTCATCGGCATAGCAGCAACTTTAAAATTTACCATTGTAAACTTTTTCAAAATAAATTGTTTCGTATTTTTTTGTTGATGAAATATGCCTTCAATTTCCTATTTCACCTCAAGACCAAGAAAATAATGCCAGAGACCCAAGTCAGACACCTCAAATTTTTTATCATGCAATTCTTAAATTCGGTGACGATAGACTCACTCGAACCCATATATATTATATCATCAACGTAAAAACATACCACCAAAAATTCATTTTTACCTTCTTGTTTTAAATAAAGAGTAGGCTCAATTTTACCTTTTTCAAAACCATTCTCATGGAAATATGAATCAATCTTAATGTACCATGTCTGTGACGCTTCCTTTAAGACATAGAGTGCTTTTTTCTTGTAGATCTTATCTTCTTTGCCATTAACTACAAACCTTCAGGATGTGAAACATAGACCTCCTCTCTCAAATCACCATTTACAAAGGCAAATTTATCATCGAATTGGTATAGTAGCCAACTTCTATAAGCAGCCAAGGCTAAAAAATTCTCAAAGTTTTAAACAGGGCAAAAGGAGAAAATATTTGTTCAAAGTTAGTACCTTGTTGTTCGGTATAACCCTTTGCGGTGAGCCTTGCCTTGTGTTTTTGGATGTTGCCATAAACATATACTTTTAAATACCTATTTGAGCCCAATAGCTTTCTTTACTTCCGATAAATTTACCAAGCCCCATGTCTGATTCATTTGAATAGACAACAACTCCTCTTTAAACTTCTTCAAAGTAAATATGGTCTGAAAGAAGTAAAGAAAAAGTACAAGATGTATTGTCAATATATGTAGGATTTAATATCTTGTCCCTTGTTGTTAATGCAGTTGTCTTAGCTGAGGGTTCTTTCAATGTTGAAGATGTTGTTGGTGCAATTGTTGAGACACTCGATAGACTTGCCGAACCGGATATGCTCCATACTCTTGATGGACAATATTTATAGAAGGGAGAAATTAAATATTTGAACTTTCATTTCCTGAATTAATGTTCCAACTTGTATCTACATTGAACGCAACATTTTTATTTACCATTTTCTGACTCACTTGAGTATATAACTTATAGGCTTTGGATTGTTTTATATAACCAATAAAGATATATTTTCAACATGTGAGAAAATCCTTTAACATTTCATCCTTTTCATATTTAAGGAACAACTTTTCATGAAAACATATTTCATAGATTCAAACTTCTTTCTGAATTCATGTCTTTTAGGGTTGATAATCAAGAATAATTCCTGGGTTGATCATGTGAAATCAATAGTAAAACATGTAATTGATTCAAAACAATCATAATCAGATTAAAATCATACAATTGAATAAGGCCTATGAATCATTGAATGAAAACTTTGATCAATTTTGGTGAAATTGAACTTTAAGAATTGAGAAGTTTCTAGCGCTCAATGGATGAATGAAACTGATCGATGAAGCCCTACATTCCTTAAGGATCAAAGACAAAAATAAATTAAGGAATCGGAGACTTGAATCTTGAGATCCTAGGTGTTCTTCATTGATCTTAAAAGAATTTGGAGAGGATAAATGTTGATAGGATTGAGGATTTGAGTGAATGCGAGAGTTGGGGTAATTATAGGGGTAAAATGGTAGTTATTGGACTTAAAATCAGGGTCAAAACGACATAGTATAGGTATTAACTCAAATAAAAAGAGCAAAATGCCCTTAAGAAATAAGTCTAGGAGAACCGTATCGTTTGGACTAACGGACCTTAGAAACTCCTATGGACTATACTCGTAATCTATAGGTCGAGTTACTAGGGCCTAAAATTGGATAGATTTGTACGACACCCTTCTACAGACCGTCTAAATTCCTACGGTTCATAGACCTCATCCATGAACATCAACTTTAACCTCAAAATCTTACTAAGTCATGGACCTTTCTACGGAACCCATCTACGATCCATTGAACATCCTACGACCCATCTTGTCCATTCGTATGTCAAACTTCATAAACTTGAATTTCCTAAATTTCAACCTCATTCCTACGAGTGTCATCTACAATCGTAGAAACTTCTACGAACTGTAGACTGGTTCTCATAGGATTCAACATGTAGCCAGAAATAAGAAAATTTCCTTTCCTTTTGACTTTCCAATTTCTGAGGTGTTAAACCATCGGCAATGCTTTTCGGTAATATGACTTATAGTATTATTTTTTCAAACAAATCATTATATCCGGTGGAACCAAAGGTATTCAAAAGTACATATTATGTTCGAGATGTACTACCATTGGCTTCTAAGTTGTACCCTAAGGCATTGAAGTGTGTTTTCTTGGATTATTCTCGTCTTCAAAAGGTGTGACGATGTTACTCTACTCAACGTTGAAAATATGTGGTGTCAAACGATGTGATATTTTGAAAGATTAGACCATTTCCTATACTACACCTAAAACCACAAGTCAGGGGAGGAAGATGAGTGATTAGTTTATCAGGTTACTCGTGTCACTACCACAAAAAAGATATTTAGTAGCAATCGATTTTGCTTTTTTATTTATTGCCGCAAAAACTTTTAGCGGCAATAAGGTTAATGTCATTGCATCCAGTGTCGCTAAATCCTTTAGTGGTATTTATATAGAGTGCCGGTAAATATCCATTCTATTGCCGCTAAAAGTAATTAGTATTTAGTGGTATTTATATAGATTGCCGCTAAAAGTAATTAGCCTCTAGTAGAATTTATTACTTTTAGAGGCAATAATATTGATATTTAGCGGCACTTATCATTATTAGTAATTTTTTTATATTTTGTGATATTTGTCATTACCGGTAAAAATATGATAATTGTCAAAGGCCTATTGCAGTGACTATTATTATCAGGGCCGGCTCTATGCTTTGAGAAATAAGGCTTTTGCCTTAGGCCCCAAATTTCGGGGGCCCCAAATTTTTATCAAGAATAAATTGTGTGTTATATTTTTCATAAGTAAATGATTATTTATGATAAAAAGTGTAGATTTTAAAAAATATATTATTTTACCCACTTTGATATTTTTTATACTTTGTTAAAAATAAGTATTAATAGTGAAAAGTATTTTTTATTGGTTGACAAGGATATATATTATTAGTGAAAGCATTGATTATTTTTATTTCTTTTTAAATTTTAGTTTCAAGCATTGCTACAACCTACAAGCATATTAAAATAGGGTTTACCAAGTCATCAACTTCTTTCGTCAAATTCTATGGTTCTAACTTATATCTTTATTTAATATTTTTCCACTTATTACTTATATAGTTATGTTAACAATTCATATATTATTTGCCTCACAGAAAGGATGTTTTTCAATATTAAGTTGATAAAAAATCTTACCTAAAACTAATAACTGAAAATATAATATAAAATTTTTAACAAGTGTCATCTAAATAGTGTAAGAAAAATAACTTTTGAATAAATACGTATATGACGTTTTTTATATTTTAGGCCCCAAATTGAAATCCCACTTTAGACCCCCAATCACGTTGAGCCGCCCTGATTATTATGGTAAAACAAAAGTTAATAATAGAATAATTACGAAATTCAAACAAGTTTCTATTATAATAGAAAAGAGCTATTTCAACATGTTAGCTTAAAGTCAATAAATTTTAAGTTGGGGGTATATTTGACTTTTCAAGCATTATGTTATACGTGTCTTTCATCCTATAATTAAATGGATACGTAAGATCTTCTATATCTTTCTAAAATAGTAACAATTGTTTTCTTATCACAGAGCACAAATGTAAAAAGCTCACAAAGAAAAGAAGAGTAAAGGAGAAAGTTGAAAGTAGCAACGCAGATAGAAGATGAACCTGAATATGGTGCTTGCATCCATGGCGCGGTGATTCTAGTCTCTCTTGCAGATAGAAGATGAACCTGAATCAGATCAGTATTATAGATCTGAGCCGCAGTAATAAAGTGTCAGTAACAATCTGGTTACCTCTACAAGGTAGAAGTGAGATTACACTGATCTTGTTGTTTTTGTTGCAACTGTGAACTTCGCAGGTTGAGAAAGATATGCAAATTTATCTTTTAAAGAAAAAAAGTGTATCTTTCATTTTTATAGGGCTATACGGACTCAAACCGCAGACCTTCTCGGTAAAACAGATCAAACTTCTTAGAGACGAAGAAAGGCTTGTAGAAAGTGTAGAGGAAAACACTTCAAAGGTGTGTTGCTCCTCTCTGCAATGCTTTTGATTTCAATTTTTGCTAAGAAATATATAGATTCAATAACTCTTATAAGTTAATTCAACTACCAAGCGGCCACCTAATCTTTGATTGTTCTCTCAAAATTCTCATCCCTAAAGTATGAGGTTATGATGATGATTTTTTTCTTTCTCTGAGAAAATTGATAGTGTAGGAAAGAAATCGTTGCAGGGTAACACCCAATTTGCTAAAACTAACATCTATTATAATCTTTGCTCTTTCCTAATGGAATTGTGCGTTTTACTCTTTTCTCCATTTTTCATTCAAGATATTATTTGTGCAATACACGCACATAACTAACTCATCTTGAACAAATTAGATAAGTAAAAGAACGATTATGTTGAGTCATAATATCTTGTACTGTGCAAATTGCAGACCATGAAGCCATTTCAATAGACATTTAGGTTATCTTACTTCTGGACTCATGTTTGTAATACTTATGGTATGGTAAGAGAGATTGGAGTCGCTGCCATGACTGCAAGTTTGAATTTTTCGATAAAATCTATTTTTTGCTATTTTTTTCTTGGTTATGAAAAAAATATGTTTTCCCTTTCTATCTCCTTTTAATTTATTTCATTTTCATCATTAGGATCTATTTATTGAGATTCTCAACTATGGTAAGTTGTTGCTAATACGTGATTTGTTTTAGCTATTAATATTTATGCAAGGTTGTATTTCGTATCAGTGACGGAAAGGCATGCAAAGGACTCATTATTATTAAATTCATTAAGAGTTATTTTTCAATATAGGCCAAACACCTAATGTCAATTTATAAATGCTTACTAGGAGATGTATGTTGTATTATTTTGTTGTACAAATTCAGAAAATGCAGCATCACTATCACTCCCCCTCATTGTGTGACACAACGGAGGTACATTTCTCCAATAACATTATTTTTCATATTATTGATTTGATTGAATCTTTTCCTTGACATAACAATTTTGATTGAATCTTTGTTTTAATTGTAACAATTTTGTCGAATCTAACTTTTAGGTTACAATGTTTCATCTATGAATTATGATGCTTTTAGGAAACATGATTCTTTTCAGTCAAGGATTGATGAGAGCCTAATGTATAATAGGTATTTTTTAAAATTCAAATAATTTTTCTTACTACTCGACTGATCATTATAGAAAAGATTCTATCACCAAAAAATTGGACAACAACGATTGATTATAACTCTTATAAACACACAAGATAAGCGAACATGCTCGATTGGCTGGGGTCGAACTTTCACACTCAAATACAAGGTCAGGACACACCAATTGGGATGATACTACAACTACTAACCACTTCTTCAGAAATAGTCACAGTTTGCGAAATTGTGTTATCATTATTTGATTTTACTCCAAAATACTTGAGTCACAAAGGTAAACCTTTGAGGTACTTCTGTTAGGAGTATAAGTAAAATTTGATGATATTCCTCTTGTTCACAAAATATGTCGTGAAGACATATTTTGCGCTTGAAAATTAGGTATTTGAGAATCTACACAATTGGAATTTTTATTATATTGATGGTCACTTGATTGTGTTGTATGCAAGTTTGTTTTTCCTTTTACGGATTCAAAATAACTTAAATTGATGGTTTATTTGTATGTGTGTGATGTCAAAGCTGAGTCTTTAGGACTACGTACTTCAGTTTTTCTTAAAAGAGAGAAAATTGTACATGTTAAGATGATGTATCGATATTTCCACTATTAGATTGTGATGACATCTTCTCTTTTACATGATATTGATAATGAAATGACATAACACTTGAAGCGGTTGACACGTTTAATATTCATTATTAGAATGAAATCTTTTTTCAGTTTTAGAGGATATTGGTTCCTTGAGAGATGTATGATTGATGACACGCAAGTAGCAGGATGTGGTTATAGTGTCGCACAACTTTTATTGTCAGTTCTTATGTTCAATCTTTTTTTGTAAGAAAAACTCGAAGAAGTGAAGGACCTATAGCATGACAACAACTACGGGTAGATTTGTTTGCAAAATTGTTTGAGTTTAGGTTATCACAACGTTTTTAGGGATAGAATCATGCTTAATGAATATATGTAAACCTTTTTATTTGAGATTTCATTTTGTGAATGGTTGGTTTCATTAGTTAAAAAATAAAGTTTCTTTGTTGGGATGTAATTATGATTTTAAAGAAAAAAAAGAACTATATTGCAAAACTCGGAGTATGTTGGTATAATCCTCTTATTAGTTTTTGAAATATGCATATTTGATATGTTAATCTCCAGCTAAATATGTAGACTTACCCCTCAAGCAAATTGTATCACATGAAAAGTGAAATTGCACTCTCTAAGCAAATTTTATCACTTGGAAAAGTGAAATTGCACTCTCTAAGCAAATTTTATCACAATACAATCTAGTCATTCATATAAAACAAGATTAATGAATACATCAACTTTCTTGTATTTTGGTGGTAAAAAAGGTATGAATTATAAATAGTAAGAATGTGTTCAACAATGAAAAAACTAGGAGATAGAATCATGACCATATGTGCAATATCGAAGGATCTTTAGATATCTATAGAAAAGTTGTTGTGCTGCCAGAAAAAAGAAGAAAAATATGTCGATCTAACAATCAAATAAAAGACTACTCAAGTAAACAACACGAACAAAATACACAGTACATAGAAGCTAATGCAAGCATTGGACTTCATTTTTTCCAGGGTCCTCATAATAGAATCATGTTTCATACTCTAATCCACAATTCATACGAAAGAACAAAAGCTATATGCCTTATTTCAACAAATTTACACAAGTAGAAGCCGAGATCCACCTTTTGCGCTATTTCAAAAACAAGTAAATAACCTTCAAGAAAAATAAGTCACCAAACTAAGAGCCTGTTTGGATTAACTTAAAAGCTGGTCAAACTGACTTAAAAGTTGGTTTTTGACTTATTTAACTGTTTGGCAATTCTTAAAGTGACTTATTTTAAGTTGAAAATAACTTATTTTAAGTCAAAGTTAAAAGCTGGGGAAGGGGTGTATTTTTTTTTTTTAGCTTAAAAGCTCTTTTAAGTTGACCAACTATTTTACCTTTTTGCCCTTAATTCTTTTATTTTTACTTTTATTATTATTAGTAGTAGTAGTAGTATTAGTATTAGTATTATTATTTATTATTATTATTATTATAATTATTAGTATTATTAATATTTTATTATTTTATTATTATTATTATTATTATTTATTTTATTACTCTTTATTATTATTATTATATATTATTATTATTATTAATATTTTATTATTTTTGTTATTATTATTATTTATTTTATTATTCTTTATTATTATTATTATTATTATTATTATTATTATTATTTTCATATTATTTTACTATTATTATTATTACTATTTATTATTACTATTATATATTATTATTATTATTATTATTATTATTATTTTATATATTATTATTATTATTATTTATTTTATTATTTATTATTATTATTATTATTATTATTTTCATATTGTTATATTATTATTATTATTTATTATTATTATTTATAATTAATTTAATTATTATTATTATTATTATTTTTATTTTTTATTGTTATTATTTTTTATTATTATTATTATATATTATTATTAATATTTTATTATTTTATTATTATTATTATTATTTATTTTATTATTCTTTATTATTATTATTATATATTATATATTATATATTATTATTATTATTCTTTTCATATTTTTATTATTATTCTTTTCATATTATTATTACTATTATTATTATTATTATTTATTATTATTTATTATTATTATTATTATTATTATTATATATTATTATTATTATTATTATTAAATTAATCAACTTTTATCATGTTAACAGCTTTTAAGGGTGTTTCAGATATTTTGATTAAAAAAAGTGTTTACCAGCACTTATTTGCCAAACACATCAATAATTTTTTCTTTTAACTTCAGCACTTTTATCCAAACACATAAACTACTTATTTTAAAAATAAGTTCAAGCACTTTCAAAAGTACTTTTTAAAAGCTACTTTTTTTTAAACCCATCTAAATGATATCATATAAGTCGCAAATTTTGCAAGCAGATTTCCCGAACAGTGTCTAAGAACGCAAAGTGAGGAAACAAGAAGGTCAAAGAAATTCAAATACTAAATTACTGTGATATCATCTATTTGCTAGAGGAGTCTATGTCAATAAAGTGGTAATCATTGGTTGAAGCTAATGGATGCTAACACCAACAATAGCATTTGCTACTCTTTATGGTGCTTTCAATTTGAAAATAATGGTCAGCCCAATTATATCGTTAATCATCCGTAATCGTAGGAATGCAATCACCTAAGAGATTAATTACTCTCTGGGTGCGGGGATAGAGGAATATAATTTTAATTTTTTCATGGTTGGTTCATCAAAATTTTTGAAAAACTTTATCTAAGAAAATAAGTTCCACATCAATGATTTAACAAGTGACATTCTACAACCACCTACAGGAAGTTTCATCATTTCCGGGCAATAGTGTCTATAACAAATACAACTGAAGCAAGAGATAATACAATCGTAATATTGAGAAGGTGGGAAATTTGCTACAAGTGAACAATGAAGAGAAGGAATTGACACAGTAGAAAAGAATCAAGTGAAACAGGTTTCAAACAATATGGGTGAAGGAGTTGAGGAAGTTAATAAGGTAGATGATGATTAGACAACTTAACATAAAAGTTTATAGTAAATATTCCACAATAAAAAACATCAACACTCCAGAAAAAGTTCACCTGTAATGAAAAAGAACTTGTTGAATCCATCTCATTTTTTGGTCAACTTTAGCTATTCAATTGGTACAAGTAATTGTTAAAAAGGAATAGTGATAAGAGTTGAAAATTAAGACTTGGTAGTTGGCAAATTGGTAAGATTTGCAACCCATTTTTGACTTTGCTATATTTACCTATGTCATTAGTGACATAGGCATGGTTTTTTCCTTCTATCAATAGAGCATTCTTGCTCATTTGTAGAACCCACCAAGTTAGAGAGAAAAACCATTTTGAGAGCAAAATGAGGTATTCCATAGACTATACAAGAAAATAGTCTGTGAAGAAAAAAATAGAGTGTGAGCGATATTTTAGTAAGACGGAAACCAAAAGAGTGTTGTTCCTTTTGAGTGTGTAGTAGTCACTTTGAGTATTGTATTCGTGACTACACAGTGTAAAATTCCTTACTATAGTAATATCAGTTGCTCCTCTTGGCCCGTGGTTTTTTCTCTTATTCAGATTTCCACGTAAAATTCTTGGTGTCATTATTTTTCCATTTTATTTCCATTACTTTTACCATATATATTTTTGTGCTTGTCCGCGTTTTTCCAACAAACTATCAGAGCCAAGGTTTTATCTGAGTATGCTCTGTGGTTGCAGCACAGTCTGAACTTCCACATCAGAAAAGATTTACTTTGATTTGCGATAACTATATTTTTTTTGGGAAAACAATGGAAGCCAACACAAGTAGAATGGTTACTTTGAATGGTGTTAATTATGCCATTTGGAAGGGAAAAATGGAAGATCTGCTTTATGTTAAGAATTTTTACAAACCAGTATTTACCACTGTAAAGCCTGATAATAAAACAGATGAAGAGTGGAATCTGTTGCATAGACAGGTTTGTGGATTCATTAGGCAATGGGTCGACGATAATGTGTTGAACCATATTTCTGGGGAAACACATGCTCGAACCCTATGGGAGCATCTTGAAAGTTTGTATGCTCGAAAGACTGGCAATAACAAAATGTTCTTAATAAAGCAGATGTTGAGTTTGAAGTATCATGATGTTTCTCCGATGACAGACCATCTGAATAATTTTCAGGGGATTATGAACCAATTATCTGCTATGGGCATCAAATTTGATGAAGAAATTCAAGGCTTGCTTCTACTTGGTTCCCTACCAGACTCTTGGGAAACATTTAGAACATCATTGTCAAATTCTGCTCCAGATGGTGTGATCTCTATGGATTCCGCCAAGATTAGTGTCTTGAACGAAGATATGAGAAGAAAAACTCAAGGTTCCTCTTCGTCGGATGTCCTGATAACTGGCCCCATGGGGAGAAACAAAACTCGTGATTCTCAGAATAGAGAACAAAATAGGAGCAAATCCAGAGGCATACTTAAGGATATTGAGTGCTATCATTGTGGTATGAAAGGGCACACGAAGAAATTATGCAGAAAGTTGAAGAGGGAGAACAAAAACAAAGAGGAAACTAAAGAAGATGGCAATGAAAATTGCCTAGCCACCGTTACAACCGAAGATCTTGTTACTGTCCTTGATGCGGATATGATAAATATTGCTTGTGATGAGTCAAGCTGGGTTGTGGACTCTGGTACCGCATCTCATGTGACATCAAGGAAGGATTTTTTCTCTTCCTATACTCCTGGTGATTTTGGAACCTTGAGTATGGGTAATGAGACTGTTTCTAGGGTGGTTGGTACTGGTACAATTTGTTTGGAAACTAGCGTTGGAACTAAATTAGTTTTGAACAATGTGAAACATGCTCCTGATGTTCGTCTGCACCTAATTTCTGTTGGTGTTTTAGATGATGAAGGATATATTAGTACCAACGGTGATGGAAAATGGAAGCTCATCAAGGGTTCCTTGATTGTGGCTCGTGGTAACAAACGTCGTGGTCTATACTGGACTACGGCCTCTGCTTGTGTTGCTATGGTGAATACGGTTGAGAGCGATAGCTCTTCAACATTATGGCACAAGAGGATTAGCCACATCAGCGAGAAAGGACTTAATATTCTAGCCAAGAAGAAATTATTGTCAAATTTCCAAAGTGCTAAATTAGAAAACTGTGAGCACTGCTTGGCTGGTAAACAAAATAGAGTTTCCTTTAAGTCCTACCCTCCTTCGAGAAAGACAGAGTTGCTTGAGTTAGTGCACTCTGATTTATGTGGTCCAATGAAGACAAAGACATTGGGTGGTGCACTTTACTTTGTCACTTTCATTGATGATTGCTCGAGAAAACTTTGGGTCTATGTCTTGAAGACTAAAGACCAAGTGTTAGGTGTCTTCAAGCAGTTTCAGGCTTCAGTTGAAAGAGAAACTGAAAAGAAACTGAAATGCATTCGTACTGATAATGGTGGTGAATATTGTGGACCATTTGACGAATACTGCAAGCATCAAGGTATTAGACACCAGAAGACTCCTCCCAAGACTTCTCAGCTTAATGGTTTGGCTGAGAGGATGAACAGGACCTTGATGGAAAGAGTTAGATGTTGCTTTCTGAAGCAAAGTTGCCGAACTCATTTTGGGGTGAGGCTTTATTGACTGCTACACATGTTATTAATCTATCTCCTGCTGTTGCTTTGCAAAGTGCTATACCAAATAGTGTTTGGTATGGAAAGGATGTTTCCTATGACCATTTGAGAGTATTTGGTTGCAAAGCTTTTGTACATGTGCCGAAAGATGAGAGGTCAAAGTTAGATGCCAAGACAAAGCAATGCATCTTCATTGGATATGGCCTAGATGAATTTGGTTACAGGCTATATGATCCAATTGAAAAGAAACTTGTGAGAAGCCGTGATATTATTTTCATGGAGAATCATACAATTGAAGATATTGACAAAGCGGAAACGGTAGAATCTTCAAAAGTTTTGATGGTATAGTTCATCATGATGACGTTCCTCACAGAAGTGTGCATGATGTTGTTGGGTTTGATAATCATGGTGATGCCCAGAATCATGTATCGAATCAACATGTTGATGTTGATAATAACAATGATATTGTTATTGATGATCCTATTGCTCATGAAGTTGTGGACGAATCAAATATTTCGCTTTGGAGGTCCACAAGACAGCGGTTTCCTTCCTCCCATTATTCACCCAATGAGTATGTGTCACTTACTGACGGGGGAGAACCTGAATGTTATGAGGAGGCCATTGAAGATGAGCACAAGGATCAATGGATTGAAGCAATGCAAGATGAGATGAAGTCTTTGCATGAGAACCACACTTATGAGTTGGTAAAATTGCCCAAGGGCATGAGAGCTTTGAAGAACAAGTGGGTGTTCAAAGTTAAAGTTGAAGAACACAACTTGAAGCCCAGGTACAAAGCTAGATTGGTTGTTAAGGGATTCGGTCAAAGAAAAGGTATTGACTTTGACAAAATATTTTCTCCTGTTGTGAAAATGTCCTCGATTCGCACAGTTCTAGGTTTGGCTGCTAGTCTTAATTTAGAGATTGAGCAAATGGATGTGAAGACGGCTTTCCTTCACGGTGACCTAGAAGAAGAGATTTATATGGAACAACCTAAGGGCTTCAACGTAGAAGGTAAAGAAAATTTTGTGTGCAAACTCAAAAAGAGTCTTTATGGCCTAAAACAAGCTCCTAGACAGTGGTACAAGAAGTTTGAATCTGTTATGGGGGAGCAAGGCTATAAGAAAACTTCTTCAGATCATTGCGTATTTGTACAAAACAATTCTGACAATGATTTTATCATCCTCCTGTTGTATGTGGATGATATGTTGATTTTATCATCCTCCTGTTGTATGTGGATGATATGTTGATTGTGGGCAAGAATACTTCCAAGATTGACGAGCTGAAGAAAGAGTTGTGTAAGTCTTTTTCTATGAAAGACTTGGGCCATGCCAAGCAAATTTTGGGCATGAGAATTACTCGTCTTAGAGATAAAAGGAAGATTTATTTGTCCCAGAAGAAGTACATTGAACGTGTACTGGAGTGCCTCAATATGAAGAATGCTAATCCTGTTATTATACCTCTTGCTGGTCATATGAAGTTGAGCAAGAAGATGTGTCCTACAACTAGGGAGGAAAAAGAGAACATGGCCAAAGTTCCATATTCCTCCGTCGTTGGAAGTCTAATGTATGCAATGGTGTGCACTAGACCTGATATTGCTCACGCAGTTGGTGTTGTGAGCAGATTTCTCAAAAATCCAAGAAAAGAGCATTGGGAAGCTGTGAAGTGGATACTCAGGTATCTTAGAGGAAGCTTAGATGAATGCTTGTGTTTTGGAGCATCAAATCCAATCTTGAAAGGCTATACAGATTCTGATATGGCAGGTGACCTTGATAACAGAAAATCCACTACTAGATATTTGTTTACTTTTTCAGGGGGAGCTATATCATGGCAGTCAAAGTTGCAGAAGTGTGTTGCACTATCTACAACTGAAGCTGAGTATATTGCGGCTACTGAAGCCGGCAAGGAGATGATATGGCTAAAGCGATTTCTTTAAGAGCTTGGATTGAATCAGATGGAGTATATTGTCTATTGTGACAGCCAAAGTGCAATAGACTTGAGCAAGAACTCCATGTACCATGCAAGAACAAAACACATCTACGTCAGATATCATTGGATTCGTGAGAAAGTGGAAAGTGAATCATTTCACGTCAAAAAAAATTCACACAAGTGATAATCCTGCAGATATGATGACCAAGACGATACCGAAAGACAAGTTTGAGTTATGCAAAGAACTTGTGGGTATAAGCTCTCTCTAAAGAAGATGAAGATACCTTCTTCCAGTAAATGGGACTGGAGGAGGAGATTTGTTGAATCCATCCCATTTTTTGGTCAACTTTAGCTATTCAATTGGTACAAGTAATTGTTAAAAAGGAATAGTGATAAGAGTTGAAAATTAAGACTTGGTAGTTGGCAAATTGGTAAGATTTGCAATCCATTTTTGACTTTGCTATATTTACCTATGTCATTAGTGACATAGGCATGGTTTTATCCTTCTATAAATAGAGCATTGTTGCTCATTTGTAGAACACACCAAGTTAGAGAGAAAAACCATTTTGAGAGCAAAGTGAGGTATTCCATAGACTATACAAGAAAATAGTCTGTGAAGAAAAAAATAGAGTGTGAGCGATATTTTAGTAAGACGGAAACCAAAAGAGTGTTGTTCCTTTTGAGTGTTTAGTAGTCACTTTGAGTATTGTATTTGTGACTACACAGTGTAAAATTTCTTACTATAGTAATATCAGTTGCTCCTCTTGGCCCGTGGTTTTTTCCCTTATTCAGAAGGGTTTCCACGTAAAATTCTTGGTGTCGTTATTTTCCCATTTTATTTCCATTACTTTTACCATATATATTTTTGTGCTTGTCCGCGTTTTCCCAACAGAACTTGTCACCAATTTACGACTTGAGAAGTTCTTATATTGCTTGTTCATTGCCACTAGGGTTTTTTTCTAATTTTCTTAAAATAATTTAAGATTTATTTTTACTTAAAGAAAAGAAAAAATATTACCATAAATGTTTTTACTTTTTTTGAAAGAAAAATATAATATTCTTTCATATTTGGTTTATTCTTTCCTTTTTAAGTAGCTAGTCCTTTTCTAGTAAGATAAAGTTTACGACTATAAATATAGGTTTGTTTCTTCTAACATAACATAACACGAACTTCCACAATGTAGACGTTTAGGAGTTGAGTTCATGGGAGATTTATTCTCTCAACAGTTTATAATATTTTTACTTTATATTAGTTTTTATATAATAATATTATATTTTTAGTATAAGTTTTTTGTCATCTGATTTATCGACCATATGACATGTAATTATAAGCTTCCGCATGACCCCCTAATCTCCCCTTCATAACCCCAACACTATGCATTAGAAACCTATTAAAAATCAACACAGTAGATGAATTTTTTTTATTTGTAAAGCTAAAATCTTAGAACAAAAGATTAAAATTTTGTAATTGGATAACCTGTCTAGTAGGGCTTCCATTGTTTTGAGGCCTGCTTAATTAAATAGGAGCATATTTCCACATGACTTGCCTCATCCATGAAAATTATGAAACTAGCATTTCCTAATTCTTTCTCATCAAAATCATTTCTTTCTTCCTGTTTTTTGTTCAACTCATTTATGTCTTTTTCTAACTTATGTGCAACCTCATTACACAAACTATCGACACCAACATTTCGTAGGAACGATTTACTGCCTTATAAAAG
Organism: Solanum sitiens; assembly: GCA_016801875.1. Lineage (NCBI taxonomy): Eukaryota > Viridiplantae > Streptophyta > Magnoliopsida > Solanales > Solanaceae > Solanum > Solanum sitiens. The sequence goes on from JABWTJ010000378.1 coordinate 815,237, forward strand.
AGAAGGGGTTGGACCAAGTGCTAAACCACAGAAATATCGACTTTTTGCATTTCCGAATACTTGAGAATACACATCTCCTTTCCAAGCAACACTGCCATTAGATTGTTCCTCTTGTGTCTCACATTACTCATCTTCTCTTTCATCATGTCGTGCGAATAATTAAGATTACAATTTATGAAAAGATAAGGTAATTTAAGTCACGTCCATGTAAAAAGTACAAAATCAATGTAATAACACTGAGAAGCTTCAACAGAAATCTCACAACGACATTTGAAGACTCCTCATCCGGTGGTCTACCATCTCTACCCTTTGTATGAATTAATATGTAGATTTTTGCAAGCGTAGGCTCTTTTCCATCTATAGCCCAATGAAGTTAAATTGATGCAAAATAAATTAGGTACGACCAAAACGAGTTATAACGACATATAGTAAGTAATTTATGTGTGAGTACGTACATGTTCATTCATCAAGTTTGCTATGCTTTTGGATCCTCCTGTGTGAGCCATTGTTTGTGTAGCTCTATTGATTTTATATTCTTAAGTACGCTTCTAGAATGAGAAAACAAAACGTCAGTTCTTACTAGTACAACATATTGCTTAATCTTTGAAAACACCAGTGAAAGAACTATGAAAAAAGAATGTAATATCGAAAGGACAATTTGGGACTGGCTGCACAAAACAAACTATACACTAGGGACATATTGTTGAAATGGGAATGTTTGTAGATCCTAGTTGTCCTCTGTATGTTATGGCTACTGAGAGTTTCTCTCATATTTTCTGTGCTTGTACTGTCTCTGCTTATATATGGCAGAAAGTACTAACCGAGTGTAGAATCCCAGTGAATCTACTTACCTAGTTTGTACCCCTGATGTAGTTATCTCTGATGCTATGAGGATAGAGATAACTATTTTAAAGTACAAATAGAAAATACATGCATGCAGTAGCAGCATTTTAGCACAAATAAAAGCAATGGCAGCAATCAAACAATAAATTTGTATTACGAAAAAAACAATTATAAAGTAGTATAACTATTTATGAGTTCAAAACATATTTTGGAAATGTAAATACAAAGTTATAGGATTTTTATAATATAGGTTCTACTAATCAAGAAATGTACTCACTAACCTTCACATTTTCAGAAAGCTAGTACGAGAAAAGAGGGTTCCATTGATCCCTTGGTATGTGACTTGGTCTATTTTTCATCAAGCTAAGGCATCTTTGGTCTTATATTTGGTCACATACAAAGCCTTCAAGTCGCATTTATAGTTTCTCCATTTTTTTAATATCGATTTGTTCCGAAATTTTTGTCCACATATCGGAATGGAGAACTTTTTTTGAAAAGATAGACAAAAGTTAACAAGATAAGATCATATATAAAAAGAAATGATAGTTGTTTAGAATACTAATTTTGTACCTTCACAAACTCCACGAACTTTGTCTTTTCTTCGTCATCAAATACTCGCGAATCATTGTTAGAGGAAAGTATAACAACTCATTGCTACTTGTATCAACAATTAACAAGCAGATGTATGATTTTTCATATTTCTTGTAAGAGGTTGATAGAGAGCCTAAGAAAATTAAGAGGAGAGCTCTCTACGTTCTTAGGGATGTATGCAACTATCAAATGATGGAATATAATCCTTGCTAGACTCTACTATTAATAGATACATTCTCATTTAATTAGATCTTATTATGAAGATAATCTATAAATTTAAGTTTCAAGAAAGAACCTGGCTCATTTTTCACCTCAACAACAGTGTCAAAGAATTGTTATCCTCATATGTTTGGGCTTGAGAGAAGCTCCAAGATTTCATTAATTATTGAATGTATGGTCATACTTCTTCATCATGACGTTGTTCATTTACCAATCTGGTACCAACTCTATTTCGCATTTTCATTCTACTTATCTATTTTCTTCAAACCTGTAGAAGAAAATCAAGAGTGCTGATTTGAAGAAAAGATTCACGGAACAAATACCATCCTTATTAAAATTAGAACTCAGAAAACTCTCCATGATAAAGTCAAGTGTTATATGAAAGCATAATGCTCTGGACTATTTCTTACAAACAAGTGTTCTTGTTATGTGTTCAAACTTTTTTGCAAGAAACCATTTGCTTTATTTAATAGGGAACGTTTTCTTGCTTCATATAAGAAGTTGTTAACTTAGCAATAGTGCCCTAACACTAATCCTCTCATACATACTGTTTCTTACAACAAATATTTCTTATAACTAAAATGTGTGTGTGAGAGAGAGAGCATTACAATTGCGGCTTTTCGAATCAACAGACATGAAGGAATAATCATGAATCAACAATTTAATAATTAATAAAAATCTGTATTGAGCCAGATTGTACAGTTTTCCTACAGCTATACTGAAAGGGAAAACTTCTCCCATAACATCCTCAAGTTTCAAACAACAATTTTTTCAACTATGTTTTCCTCAAAGTTATACCATGCTAATAAATGAAAATAAGAAGAAAACTAAAGATAAAAAAACATAATTATAAGTTGATAGCATATGCATGTAAGCATTTATAAAAAAAAAACAATGAGAAAAGAAGGATTACCAACTCGATTGAGATGTTGAGAGATCGAGAAAGAGAGATCGAGTGGAAAGAAAGAGAAAGAGAGATTACCGCTTATTGTGCTTCAATTCGAGCAAAAAGAAAAAAAATTGATGCGTGCTTCAGCTCAGATCCATCGTAGCCATGGAAGGATGCATAAAATCAACCCAATCTTCAGATGGAGTGGAGAAGATAGATCGAGTATTTTGAAAATTTGAGAATGAAATAAATTTGACTAAGAGAATGTTTGGGTATTTGAAGGTAAAAGGTGACATTTCTATCTATTGGATTTTAAAAGTAATTGTTATTAAGGGTGAAAGAGTTGGTTTTGGTTCTTGTGGAATCAAACTAAATGGAAGATGAATTAATATGAATATTTGGTAGGAAGATAATTAGTACAAAATACAAGTCAAAGATTGTATCTTGGTAGGTGAAAGTTAGGCAAACCATAAAATGGTTTGCTATCTTAACCTTGACAATTTTGACACATAGTGATGTCATGGATGACATCAATAGGATGAATTTATTCCTATAAATAGGTAGCTCTTAATTCATTTTCAAATCATCCTCTCACTTGCCTTCTCACCTTCTAAGGCATTTGAGTTCTCTTTCTTGTAGTATTTCACTTGTATTCTTTGTGGAGTGAAATAAATATTGGTGCAGTTGTTCTTTGGTGGACGTAGGATCATTTTGATCCGAACTACGTTAAATATTGTTGTTCTTCCTTGTTCTTTAATTTCACGTTTCCGCTAACAATTGGTATCAGAGCCAAGGTTCTGTCTGAGTATGCTCTGTGGTTGCAGCACAGTCTGAACTTCCACATCAGAAAAGGATTACTTTGGTTTTCTGTAGTTCCAAATACAATATAGTAGAAAAGGAAGAACAAGTAAAAGAATGAGTTCCATGAAGTTTGAAATTGATAGATTTAGTGGGCGCAACAACTTCAATATCTGGAAAATCCAGATGATAGCGTTACTGCGGAGGGAAGGTTCAATCCATGCTATTGACGGAAAGTACCCCGATAAGATATCGGATTCCAACAAGGAAAAGATTGAAGGAGATGCATTGAGTGCAATCCAACTGTCCCTTGCACCTAACGTACTTTGTGAAGTGAGTACAAGTACCGAAGAGACGGCCAAAGAGTTATGAAAAAAGCTGGAAGGGCTTTACCAGGACCAGTCAGTGACAACAAGGATGTTGTTACAACGGCGTCTTCATACATTTAAGATGGATTCAGGTACTTTGTTGCAAGACCATCTAGATGCGTTCAATAAACTTGTGATGGACTTACAAACTGCTGGAATTAAAAAGGACGAGGAGACGCTTGCATGTTCTTTGCTATTTTCATTGACTTCAAAATATCGTGATATTGAGAATTCAATGATGTATAGCAAACAACCTATTAAACTTGAGCAAGTGCGGCAAGCACTAAACTCTTGTGATGTGCGGATGCATTTTGAAGGAGACAAAAGTGACGAAGCTAGTGGACTCTTTGTAAGAGGTCGTACTAGCCAACAGGGAAGGAGCAAATCAAAGTACAGATCAAAGTCTCGTGTGAACAAAAAGAATGCGGAATGTTGGGGCTGTCACAAGAAGGGGCACTTTGAACGAGATTGCCCTATGTCGAAGTCCAAAGAAAAGGCGAGCGCATCCATTGTTGAGCAAGTACATGATAATGATAATGATTATGTACTAACAACATCATGCAATAGTGGAGTCTATGACAACAAATGGGTCTTAGACTCTGGTTGTACTCTGCATATGACATTCCGAAAAGATTGGTTCAGCAGCTATGAAACAAGTAGAGGAACTGTATTAATGGGCAATAATGCAACTTGTAAAATAGTTGGCATTGGTTCAGTTCATGTTCGCTGCCATGATGGAATCGTGAGGACTATTACAGAAGTCCGTCATGTTCCTGATCTAAAGAAGAATTTGATCTCCCTGGATACTTTAGATAAACAAGGCTATAAGTACATGAGTGAAGGAGGAACTATGAAAGTGACTAAAGGGTCTTTAGTCATGTTGAAGGCCAAGCTGGAGGATGGCCTCTACACACTTGCGGGAAGCACCATTATTGGCTCTGTAAATGCATCTACAGTGCAGTTATCTAATGATGACAAGGCAAAATTATGGCACATGAGACTAGGCCATATGAGCGCACGAGGATTGGAGATGTTGAGCAACCGCAACCTTTTGAATGGTGAGAAGATCAGCACACTTGAATTTTGTGAACACTGCGTCTTAGGGAAGCAGAAAAAGGTCAGCTTCAGCACTGGCAAGCACAAGACGGGAGGGGTGCTAGACTACATCCATTCAGATTTATGGGGTCCCTCTAAGCTTCCATCGAAGGGAGGAAAGAGGTATCTTCTCACATTCATTGATGATTTTTCACGAAAGGTTTGGGTGCGTTTCCTGAAGACAAAAGGTGATGCTTTTGAAGCATTTAAAGAGTGGAAGATTTTGGTTGAAAATCAAATGGAGAGGAAAATCAAGTATCTTCGCACGGACAATGGCTTGGAGTTTTGCAGTGAAGAGTTCAATGATTTCTGCAAGGTTCATGGGATCGCAAGACATAAGACGGTCAGGCACACACCACAGCAGAATGGAGTTGCCGAGAGAATGAACAGAACTCTTCTTGAGAAGGCTCGTTGTATGCTCTTACAAGCTAAGATGTCCAAAGTATTTTGGGCTGAAGCAGTTCATACTGCTTCTCATATTGTCAATCGGTCTCCAGCATCAGCGATTGACTTTAAGACTCCGAATGAGGTCTGGTCAGGTGAACCCTCTAACTATTCATACTTGCGAATATTTGGGTGTCCAGCTTATTATCATGTTAATGAAGGTAAGCTTGAACCAAGGGCTAAAAAGGCCATATTCGTAGGGTATGTAGATGGAGTAAAAGGGTACAAACTATGGTGTTTGTCTTTACTCAAATTTGTAGTTAGTAGAGATGTTACCTTTGATGAATCCTCTATACTTGATCCTCGTAAAGTTTCTGTGGAGTTATCTAGAAACGAGAATAACGAGCAGGTGGAGCTACCGGTGGAGCTTACCAAGGAACGGGATCAAGAGACTCAAATTGATGAGTCAAAAGATGCAGATCTTAAAGAACTTGCTTCCAATGAACCATACACAATTGCGAAGGGAAGGGACAAAAGGCAGATACGGAAACCGGAACGTCTTATAGAGCAAGAAAATCTGATTGCACATGCGTTCGTAGCTGCAGAAGAAGAGATTAAGGATCTCGAGCCCTCTTCGTATGTTGAAGCAACTTCTTGCAAAGATGCTGCACAATGGCAGTTAGCCATGATGGAAGAGATGGAGTCTCTTCACAAAAATGAGACATGGGTCTTAGTTAAAAGGCCAAAGGGGATGAGGACAGTTGGATGCAAATGGGTCTACAGAAAGAAAGAAGGTATTCCAGAAGTGGAAGATGCTAGGTTCAAGGCGAGATTGGTTGCAAAGGGTTTCAGTCAGAAGGAGGGAATTGACTACAATGAGATCTTTTCTCCAGTCGTGAAACATAGCTCAATTCGCGTGCTACTAGCATTGGTTGCACAATTTGATTTAGAGCTTCAACAGCTTGATGTCAAAACCGCTTTCTTACATGGTGATCTAGAAGAGACAATCTATATGGATCAGCCTGAAGGTTTTCTAGCTGAAGGAAAAAAAGACCATGTATGTCAACTGAAGAAGTCTTTGTATGGTTTGAAGCAATCCCCTAGACAGTGGTACAAGAGGTTTGATGCATTCATGACTACACATGGATTTTCGAGGAGTGCATTTGATAGTTGTGTGTATCACAAGAAGATGTCTGGTAACTCTATGATTTATCTATTGTTGTATGTTGATGATATGCTTATTGCTGCTAACAACATCACAGAGATAAATATTTTGAAGAAACTGTTGAGCAAGGAATTTGACATGAAGGATCTAGGAGTTGCAAAGAAAATCCTTGGAATGGAAATTTCAAGAGAAAATGGTGTTGTACATCTTTCTCAGAAGAGGTACATCGGAAAAGTTCTTGAAAGATTCAATATGCATATGAGCAAGCCTGTAAGTACACCGTTAGCTTCTCATTTCAAGCTTTCAGAGTTACAAATGCCTCAATCTATGGATGAGGTGGAGCATATGTCAAAGGTTCCTTATGCGAGTGCAGTTGGTAGCATTATGTATACTATGGTATGCACACGTCCAGATATTGCCCAATCTGTAAGTGTGGTAAGCAAGTACATGGCAAATCCAGGAAAAAGGCACTGGGAAGCTGTCAAGTGGATATTGAGATATCTCAAAGGAGCTTCTGATGTTGGCCTAACCTTCCGAAAAAGTGAAGGTATTTCAATTCTCGGTTATGTAGATTCTGACTATGCAGGGGATCTTGATCGAAGGAGGTCCACAACTGGATACATCTTTACTCTCGTTGGCAGTGCCGTTAGTTGGAAATCGACTTTACAGTTGATTGTCGCTTTGTCTACAACAGAGGCAGAATATATGGCAGCAACGGAGGCAGTGAAAGAAGCTATCTGGTTGAAAGGTTTGGTGGCAGAATTGAGTTCAGTTCAGCTTGAATCAATTCTAAAATGTGATAGTCAAAGTGCTATTCATTTGATTAAAAATCAAAGATTTCATGAGCGCACCAAACACATTGATGTCAGATTTCATTTTATTCGAGATGTCGTAGAAAAGGGAGCTATCAAGGTTGAGAAGGTTATCACAGACGATAACGCTGCAGACATGTTGACCAAAATTGTCCCGCTTGCCAAGTTTGCACACTGCAAGGACTTGGCGGGAGTATGCATCAATTGATGCAACTCTAAGAGAACAACTGCTAGGTGGAGCTGGTATGTTCAACAAAGGTTTGATTCTTCTTGTTTCTTACAATGGGATTGCCCAGTAAGCTTAGAAGTTTTGACCGGAGTTGTTTATACGCATGCTTGGAACACAAACCAAGGTGGAGATTGAAAGAGTTGGTTTTGGTTCTTGTGGAATCAAACTAAATGAAAGATGAATTAATATAAATATTTGGTAGAAAGATAATTAGTACAAAATACAAGTCAAAGATTGTATCTTGGTAGGTGAAATTTAGGCAAACCATAAAATGGTTTCATATTCTTAACCTTGACAATTTTGACACATAGTGATGTCATGGATGACATCAATAGGATGAATTTATTCCTATAAATAGGTAGCTCTTAATTCATTTTCAAATCATCCTCTCACTTGCCTTCTCACCTTCTAAGGCATTTGTGTTCTCTCTCTTGTAGTATTTCACTTGTATTCTTTGTAGAGTGAAATAAATATTGGTGCAGTTGTTCTTTGGTGGACGTAGGATCATTTTGATGCGAACCACGTTAAATATTGTTGTTCTTCCTTGTTCTTTAATTTCACGTTTCCGCTAACACTTATACTCCTCTAAGCGCTGAGTTATCAACATCTATTTCACTCGAGGTCACTTTCTTCACTCTAATTGAATTTTTCTCTTTTAAAGTTTCTAGTATGTGAGCTGAATAATTTAATGATATATTGTAATGGTGTTTGTGAGGGCTAACTGCAGCTTAAGTAGTGATGTTTTCATATTCTTGGGTGTTTAGAAAGAGACGTGTTGTCTCTTTTTCTTTCTTACTATTTCGAATTGATTACATTTCTTTTGAGTCGAAGGTCTATTGAAAATTCCTTCTATATCCTACAAGGGTAGAGATGATCTCTTTGTACACTTTATGATATCATGATATACAACTACATATCCAAGTGTAATCCCACAAATGGAATGTACAAAGATATCATCTCTACCCTTGTAGGATAGATAAGTTGTTTTCAATAGACATTCGACTCAAAACAAATGTAACCAACGCAAAAATGTAAGAAAGAAAAAGAGACAACAAGAGTCATCATGTCTCTTTCTAAACACCAATATGAATACACACTTTATAAACAGATTTCTACTAATTTTAACAAAACAAGTGAGTATCTAACATATTCTAACTTAGGCTAGAAAAGGAAGAAGAATCAATTAATGGCACCTCAGCTGCTGGTTGCATATCAAATATGGAAACTAATGAAGTTTAGGTTGAATATCAATTAATTCTATACATACCAGTCCTTGTACATCCAAGATTGTAGTGGATGAATCTATATGCCTCCTAGCTGCGATCGAACATGCTGGAAATTTTTCAGCGAAAGTCCTTTCAAATCCTTGGGTGTGATACTTTAAGAACCTTTCTATTGTGGTAACATTCATAAGCTTAGTAGGCTAAATCAGTCCAAGTCTTTTAATATAGACGGGTCGTCCCCCTCTATCTACACCATGGTAACCATGAGGGTAATAACGCTAAACATTTCCAGAATATAAATAAGAATTAGACATGTAAAGTCAAGAACATGTGCGTAACTTTAAATTACCAAAACTTGTTTGTCATGTATTCATTAGTAATTTGGGACGGCAGGAACACTAAAAGAATACACAGAGAGATAGGCATAGATGTACAGATCTGATACCATTTAAGACTTTCTTAGGATTTGAAACAAAAGATTGTTGTAATTCATTCAAGAAACATAAAAATATGGCAGGGTAGAAGAGGGATAACCTCACTAGAGTTTGACAAACTTTACAAATATTAGCATTAATGATGGAAGTAATTTTTTTTGTGAAGAACATATATGATAGCATTTGACTATGAATCCTTCAAGCAACAACAACATACCCAGTAGTCCCACAAGTGGGTCATCTAGGTAGACTGTACACAGACCACTACCTCGTGGAGAAACAGAGGCGGTTTTCGAAAGAACCTCGGGTCAAGTTTAGCAAATCCAAGTACAAAAAAATAAGTATATAGCCAATAGAAAATAACAGCTCAAGTAGAAATAGTGAAATAGAATGAATGTTTTATGCAGTTTTCTCTAGAAGTATCAATTGAAAACCTGAATTGCAGAAATACAAATTTGGGTAACCACCATGTAACAAATATGAAAAAGTTGATATAACACACCTAAATCCATAATATTACAATATTTCATACTTAAAATTTGTGTAACTACGAGTTCTCTAATATGCTCTAATGATTATATACTAAGAGTACTCTAGTGAACAGTAGTCTTCAAGTTGATATCACCTATACAGATTTTTAACTTTCATTATTCTTTATCTTTTGCTAAAGTCATCTAGATTTCGAGATATTTTATACTTATTAATACTAATTGGTGATCGTCTTCCATATAGAAAAGTTTCCAGCTTAATACCAATTGTTGAAATCAAATTATAACAATGTCATAGCTCGAGATATTTTATACCTACTAATACTAACAGGTGGTAGTCTCGCAGTTGTTATTGGCTTCGCTGGTCAAAGTCGCTGAAGCTGCTGCGTTGTCTCCTTGCCGGTCAGAGCAGCGCTGCTGTTTCGCTGGAGCTGTTTAGCTATTGTTGTTGCCGAATTCGCCGGCGGGTGCTGATTTTACTTCTCACCGGCCGTTTCTTGCTGTTTCTCCGGCTGTAGCAGCAAGAAGAGAGAAGGTGGAGGGACGACTGCCCTTGTGGTAACGCCGGTCAACTGGTTTCTCGCCGATTGGAGCTGTCGTTCTAGCCGAAGGAGAGAGAGGCGGCAACCTTCGCTGGCTCCTCGCCTGAGAAGAAAGAAGGAGGAGATAGAGAGGAGAGGCTGATCTGCCTCTTTGCTAGATGAAGAATGAAAGATTTTGGGTTTTTTGTGTATTTAAAAGGAAGGTAGAGGGTTTCGATCTCAGTCATTGATCACATTTGAATGAACGCTTATGTTGGATATTGGTAGAGCCGTCAATATGGGCTAGGCTTATTGGGTCGGCCTGGTCTAACTCGAAATTTAATAGGGTTCGGCTATAATTTTTGCAACCCATTTAAGAAAAGGGCTTTTTAGCCCGACCTAAATAAGCCTGTTGATTTGTGAGGCTTGAAAAATACTAGGGCCGGCTTGTGGGCCAATAAAAATTAATTTAAAAATGTAATATAATATTAAAATTTAAAATGAAAGAGAGTCCAAATTCAAAATAATTAGATTAATATTTCTATTTAGATATTTATACTTTTATTTCAAAAAAAAATCAATAAATATTATAAAGATAATTTTATTCGTTGAGTTGATTGACAAGTGGTAACATTAACATTATGTAATATTATTTTGTCGATATTTATGATACTATATTTAAATAATAATTTATAATTTAATTTAATAATTATAAAAAAATATAATTTTAAAGAAGTGGACTGGCTCGGCAAGCCTGTAGCCCACGTACTTGTGGGTTGGGCCGACCATTTTCTAGCTCATGCCAAAAATGGGCTAACCCGGCCTGACCCGTAAAATGTCAAAGCATGTATGGGTTAGCCCAGATGGGATGGGCTAGCCCATATTGACAGCTCTAGATATTGAATTTAACTTAAAGGATGGACAGTTGGGATTAAATCAGAATTTGGAGTTGATAATAGGAATAAGAATAGGCTATAATTGAAATCAACAATGGCTATGATTGAAATTTATTTGAATGGTTAGAATTGAAATGAATTAGAATAGAATAGGCTAATTAAATATTTTGGAGGAAAATTAAGGAAGTGCTATTCAATAAATCAAATATTAGACACATTAAAATATTATCATATAATTAAACACACTTGAATTTTAAAAACATTGAGTAAGATAATATTTTGAGTTTAATTATCAGTAAAATAATAATTTAATAATAATAAAATAATTTGATAATGATAACAATTTTTTTTTTTATAATTATGCATATTAAAATATTTAACTTTTAGGAAAAATCAACTAAAACTTTTAACCCGAAATATGTTTGTAAAATACGTATTTAATCGAATAACACTTCCGAAAGGATTATATGTTGGTCAAAATTGGTGTCAACAACTTAATAGTTATGAATTTCGAATATGATAGGCCAAATCAACAACAACAACAACAACAACAACAATATAATAATAATAATAATAATAATAATAATAATAATAATAATAATAATAATTTTGTAATTTACAAATGTTAAGGTATAATCAAATAGCAATTCGGAAAGGGTTATAGGTCGATCAAAATTAGGTGGCAACAATCACAATAATTAAAAATTAAAAGACATATAAAAGATTAAATTGATTATAATACTTTTTATCAATGTCACATAAATTGGACAAGGGAAATAACATATAATTTTTATTTAATTTTAAAAATTATTTTACATGATAAATTATTGTGATTTATAATAGTGTTTGTGTAGTTTTGAAATATATAAATTATTATAAATTCATTTTAATACTTTCATAGTCAAATGAAAAAAAAAACCTTCAATTTAATTGAAATTTCACAAAGCACACTTGTCGACCATGACTACTATTGGCAAAACACCAAGCTTTGCATGGATCCAATATTTGTTCATGAATTTATTCTTTAATTTTATGTAGTTTAATTATATAATTCAAGATTTTCAAATAAGTACAAATATTGTAAATTTTAAATAGTGTTAGTTAAAAAATAATTGGTCTGAAACCAAGATCTCTGAAATAACTCCTAATTTAGTGAGAGTTATTAGAAAGTATCCCACCCCCACCCCCACCCCACCCCGTTTCTTTTTACTTGTAATTTTTCTTTTACTTGAAACGCCTATTAAGAAAAACAATGATTGATATAGCGAATTACCATTTACCACTTTGAATTGATAAATTCTTAAATATATTTACTCAATAAATTTTTCAAAGACATTAACTCAATGTTATATAAATTGAGGGTATAATATGGAGAAATTTTTATATTCAACTATGACATTATTATACTTCATTTGTCACATGTAATCATAAACAAGCGTAGCCAAAGAATATTATATTTAGCTATGAAAATTTTTTGGTCACAAATAGTTAAATTATTTAGCTATAAATTTTAAGTCGTCGTTATTTAAACATTGCATATTTTAATGACAAAACTATGTTGTCACTACATCACACATTGATTAGATGCAATAAAATTATCATCGTTGATTACTTATAGTATTAGTGATAAAAACTAAGGTCACAATTAAATATCAAATTTTGTGGCTAAAGCATAAAATATCTAATGACGAAATCTAGTTTGTCTCCTATTTCAATAATTTTTTATTGTGACAAAGCCTATTTGTGTCCAAAATTGTAACTAATTTTAAGACAAATAATAGTTTGTCACAAATTGGATACATTATTAGTGACAATATAATTTGTCTGTGATAAATTAAAATTTGTTGCTAATGATACTTAATAAATGGTGCCAAATTATATTTTTGTGGGAAACTCAACTGGACGAATTTTGCTACAAAATTTTATGTTTCATCATTAAAAGTGTGTGGTTCATACATTTTAATACGAAATGTAATTTTTGTCACAAAAAGTGAATAATTAGTGACGAATTATGTGTCGTACGTAATACTTTCGTAGCTAAATATCATGTTTGTTGTATTAGACATCGAGTACTCATCAAAGGAGAATAAATCTTATCTAACCCAAAGAAGAACAAGATCAAGTAACCACCCAACAAGTGGTACACCCGAGAATGTAGAACTTCTAACAACACGATCGAAATGCTAGAAAAATGTTGTGATTATAGACATTCCTTAAGAACAATAGAAATAGATTCAATGGCCCCCCACATTCAAATGTAGCAGAAACGTGACCTCGTCTACGAGATGTATATTAAAACTATCGAAAAGCTATATCTATTCATGGTAGCTCTTCTATAAGTTCTCATAAGAAATGTTGTGAGTGTAGAATCACCGGTATACTTCAACTATCCCAAACAACACCAAATCTTTCATAACTGAAATGAAGTATTCCCAAGGATGCCGCCCTACCATGAGGACAATCGTAGGATCGGTACACCTGATCCACTACTAGGGATTCACCTATAGCTATGGAAACATTCATGGGATAAGTTGTAAATCATACTCCACAACATGTCCAAAATGAGGAAGGTGGTCAAATAAAAATACGGAACCAAGATCAAATCACAAAAGATACTCCTTCCTTAGTGCCCATATCAAATATTTCCATTCATGTGGCTCCATCTCCTTGATTATTAGCCACCTGTAATCAATCGCTTTGGTCCTTTTTACAATCATACACATACTGGATATATAAAACCCCACACACTTCTCACAGTACTCCACTGAAGCCAACACTCTTAATACTCAAAAACATCATAATTGTTGTTCATGTTGTATTCATAAGATACTTAGAACAAAACTTTGAAGACTTGATAAGATACAACAAAGTTTAAGAACATTAATTTTCACAACTATAAAATTAAAACTAGTAGAGAAACTAGAATCAGAAATAAATTAGAAAAAATATACAAAATAGTTTTCTTAAAGAAAAATTGTTGTTTATCTGTGTTTAAAGAAACTTACTAATTCCAACAAAGTTTGCAGAAGCACGAAGTTACAAAAGTTTAATGAACCAGTGAAGAACAGAAGAACATAAATTAATGCACAAATCTAAAATCTGTAACACATACCAGAATCTGGAAAAACAAAAAGATGATCCCCCTAAGGAAATTATTCCCCTCTAGTATCCAACGTTTTATTTGGAATATGTCCTCCCAGAATAGAATGATCTCAATCACCAGTGTATTGATACCAAAACACTGGTGTTAGCGAGCTACTCAACGACAGTAAAGTAAACTTAGAATACTAGATTTAGCAGTAGTAAAAGAAGTCCAAAAATTCTCCCTTTAAAATGAGAAGAAATTCCTCAATTTATAGAAAACAAAGGGTAGTGCGAAAAGGTTCTTATTGTGCATTATCAGAAAACACACAAACCTTTGGAAAAGTCACAATCTTTCAGAAAGGTCATCACCTTTCATAAAAGTCACAACTTTTCATAAAAGTCACAACTTTTCATAAAAGTCACAATTTTTCATAAAAGTCGCAACTTTTCATCAAAGTCACAACAATTCATAAAATTAACAACTCTTCATTTTCCATTCACACCTTTTAACACCTAACAATTACCATATCGACCATTTATCTTATTCTCAAACCGTCACTCGTATCAAAGTTTTCTTAGAAAACACAATGTCGCCTTCAAAAATTTCAAACTACGACTCCTTCTCTTTCCATTTAAGCATTCCATGATAGATATGAGTCCCACCCAAGGCTGATTGCCCTACTTTTAAATCTTGTAGCACTTTTTCATCGAGATAAAACTATTGAAGCATGTTCAATGTCAACTCCATGCAAATCATTCACATACCAAGTTTCAACTACCATTTAAACAATCATATATATACCTCATTACATAACTTAGAGAAATTCCCGATCACCCCGATAATTTTGTATATTATGAGCATATAATCTCTATTTACCATCAAGTTCTTATGCAACGCATCACGATAGATTGCATTCTTCCATCAACAAATTAGTTTCAATCCTCTTGAAATCCTCATTAACCATGTATAATTGTAGGTCCATACTGTTGCACATCCACAAGTTACCTACCATTTACATTTTGTAACACGCTGCTAATATGATGTCGATATTCATTTTGTAACACGCTGCAAATATGATGTCTATATTCATTTTTTAACACTCTTACTCAAGTTGATACATATATATTAATCATGCTCAACTTTTTGCAAAGGTAATCGACTCGAGTTCAATTAACAACCTTTGTAACAAAATCAGTTAGTTTCTCTCGTGTCTTTACATTGCTAGTAGAAATCATCTTTTCGTGAATCTTTTCATCAATAAAGTGACAATTAAGTTCAATATATTTAGTTCTTTCATAATAGACAAAGTTTAAGGTAACATGAGACCATCTTGATTAATATTCTAATATTTTATTGGCGTATGATGCTTCATCCCCTTTTCAGATAAAAGATGATAAATCCACATAATTCCAAACATATACTATACACAGATTCGTACTCAAATTCTGCACTGGATCGAAATACAAAACTTTGCTTCTTACTCTCCATGATGCCAAGTTTCCACCAACAAAGATACAATATCATGAAGTGGATCTTTTGTTAATTTTGGAACCAATCCAATCATCATTTGCAAAACACTTAATACGAGTATAGTTGTGATTTATATACAATATGTCAAGTCCACAAGCTGCTTTCAAATACCATCTAATGTATTCCAAAGTTGCCCAATATTTGACCGTAGGTGTAAGCATAAACTGGCTTACAACACCGCAATGGCAATATCCGGATGAGTCATTATGAGGTAGTTTAACCTCCTAACTATCCTCTTATACCTCTCTTTATTATCAAAAGGCCACCATTATCTTTCATATGATACACATTGGGAACCACTAGAGTACTTGTAATACCCAATGATTAATTAAGGGCATACTTTTCATTAGAGTTTTTTAGGAAATTACTGCACACCCAATAGGCTTGGCTCATCTTGTACGTGAAAGACAATAACAGAGCAAGATACCTTAAAATTTGAGGAGAAAGGCTGAAGGTACAAATTGAAAAGAAAAAAAAAATTTAAGCTGTTGTTTCACGTTCCAGGAAAGGAGCAGCAAACAAAAAAAATATCCTAGACCGTGATTTATCAGTAAAAAGAGAAGTATAAGAGGAAGGTAAGTGTTTGAGATTAGTTTATAGATTTAATATGTATATTTCATGGCTATAGAATTGGGGTTGAGAATTGGAGAATCATGGGTTGAAGAAACCGAGAAATTTGTTAAAATCCCAGAAAATAGTGGACTGCATTTAATTACTGGACTATGAGATTTTGTATATTGGAACATATGAAACAAAAGTAATTGGGCAGAAAGATTAGGTTGATCTTTTTACAATGAGAATTAATCAAGAAGAGGCTATTGTGTCTGATTTAAGCACTAATTAGGTGATTGGACAGATTTCAAATAATTCATGAAACCTCTAGTGTTGGGTTATTAATGTATTATGAATTACCTTTGTTAGAATCTGTGCATCCACTATCAGTCAATGGACCAGGTCCCTTGACTCA